>JZKD02S0961133.1:212186-222716 GCA_000966675.3 Picea glauca
TATATTCCTTTTCTTCTTTTGTACTAGGACATAAACTTGAAGAAATATTAAAATGGGAAGCCAAAGGGACTGAAACTGGTTTCACATCATTCATACCAAACCTCAAAAGTATCTTTTCAACATACTTTTGTTGTGACAACCAAAGCTTATGATTCCTCCTGTCTCTGAATATCTCCATGCCCAAAATATGATTTTTTGCTCCTAGATCTTTCATATCGAATGTCCTATCCATCTGCGCCTTTAACCTGTTGATCTCAGTTATTCTTTTTCTTACTAAAATCATATCATCAACATAAAATACTAAGATAATTCATATGTCATTATTCAATTCCTTAAAGTAGACACAATGATCATACCCACACCTTGTATAATTCTGGCTCACCATGAAAGAGTCGAATTTCTTGTACCATTGTCTGGGTGACTGCCTCAGACCATACAATGATTTCTTGAGCCTGCAAACAAATTTCTTGTTGTGATTTTGAACGAACCCTTCCTTTTGTTCCATGTAAATTTCTTCATCCAAATCTCCATGTAAGAAAGCAGTCTTAACATCTAGTTTCTCCAACTCCAAATCAAGCAATGCAACTAATGCTAACACAATTCAAATTGAAATAGTCTTTACAACTGGTGAAAAAATATCATGAAATTCAATACCTTATTTATGATAATATGCTTTTGCAACTAGCCTTTCTTTGTACCTTTCTACCTTATCATCAACACCCTTCTTCAGCTTGTAGACCCACTTGCAACTATAGTTTTTCTATCTCTTGGAAGTTCTACCAGGTCCCATGTGGCATTCCTCTCTAATGCCTTCATTTCACCCTTGTTCACTTCTTTCCATTTATCACTGTTAGAACCCTTCAGAGCTTCTTGATAGCATGAAGGTTCATCATCATTCGTACTTAAAGAAACTGATGAAACAAAATCATCATATCTGCTTGGAGGATTTCTGACCCGTGTATACCTCCTTAGGGAAGTTTGTGTCTCATCCATAATCTATTGACTGTCATCATCAACCATGTCTTCATCTGCTATAGGATACTCTTCATGAACATGTTTTGAAACTTTTTCATGTTTACCTTCATTAGTTTCAAACTGAATTTTTTGATACTTTGGTGCTTCTTCCTGTTTCATTTGAACATCTACATTTGATTTGATGAGATATTATTCATCAAATATTACATCTTTGTTAATGGTGATCTTGTGGGCAATAGGATCCTACAACCTGTACCCCTTAATACCATCACCATATCCAACAAAGATAAGCCTTTTTTTATTTTGGATCTAATTTAGAACGTTGATGTTTTAGAATTAGAGCATAGGCATCACAACCAAAAACTTTAAGATTAGAATAATTACAAGGGTGACCTGTCCATACCTCCTCAAGAATTTTGCATTCTATTGTTTTTGATGGTGATCGATTCACCAGATAAAAAGTTGTAGTTATTGCTTCTGCCCATAGTTCCCGTTGCAAATTATCATTACTAAGCATTATCCTTGCTCTCTCTAGAAGAGTCTTGTTCAGGCGTTCAACAACTCCATTTTTCTGAGGAGTATAGGAAGTGGTTTTATGCCTATCGATCCCAAATTCCTTGCAATAATTCTCAAACTTCATTGATGTAAATTCACCACCATTATCAGTGCTTAAACATTTAATGGATCTACCAATGCCCCTTTCCACTAATGATCCAAAAATCGAAGCTTAGAAATTACACACTAAAACCTCAATTTAACTAAGACCTTTTTCTGACGGTGCATGTGAATATGAAAACAACAAAGACTTGAATAATTAAGAGAAATAACAGATAAAAAAATAATGCAAACCATCAACAAATTGAACACAATAAGTTGATAACGAAGTTCGGCAATCTTGCCTACGTCTCTGGGCCTTTGTCTTCAGTGAGGGACGATTTCTCTATTCAATATTCAATGATTTACAATCTGCATTCAAATTACATCATATAGGGATTTGACTTACTAGATTTATTCTTCTTTGTCTCAGAAACCTGATGCAATAGATGACACTGAAAATGGAGGAATAGAACTCCCAGAAACTGCCTCCAAAGCTCAACTACTTTGCACTGCTCAAGGCTACCTGACCTTGGCTTCAAGCTTCTTTGCTTCTTCTTGCTTGAATAAAACCTCAAAATGACTTGTTTTATATAGCCATGAGGTAGAGGGATAAAATCCCAACATCCCACTTTTTGTGGAACTCAATTTGGCCCAATATCCACCAAGATATGACCAAAAAACCATAAAATCAACATAAAATCACGAATAAACTTAATAATAAGGTGGAAAACCCATATTTGGGAAAAAAATGTGTGCTAGCCCTCTTTCTCCGGGACCTTGGTCACATGGCGTGCCATGTGGCCCAGCGTTGGAACCTTATCCTCTGCCTGGCCCCCTGGTCTAGCGCCTATGGTCGCATGGATAGTCCCCTCCAACCAGGGCTTATCCCAAACTTCGCGCCCAATCCGAAGTTAAATGCAATTCTTTCCTTTTATATAAATAAGGAACACTCATGCCTTGTTGGTTAGCGCATTGTTTCTAGTCTGTTGCCTTACCCATAGGTCACCGGTTCAATTCCCCTGGAGGTGGAACAAACTTTTACCCAGCTGTCTTTGGCCAAATTCAGGGTGCCACATGGTGCCTAGTGATTGGGCCACGTGTCACCCTGTGAATGGGTCTTATTGTCCAGTCATCAACCGAGTTACCTACATAGTTATTTACCTACTCATACCTTCCACGTCATCACCATACCTGCCATGTGTCATGTTGTACAAATGCCACGTGTCATGTTCGTATACTGCCACGTGTCCAATTTTTATTGGTCCAAATCATCCCCTAAAAATGCCAAAAATGACTTCGATGTGGCACCTCCTGGTGTTACCATGTGTCCTGCTGATGTCATGCTGATGTCATCTGCCACCTAGCCTATTGACGTCAGTAGTACGGACTATTGACTTTGACTTTGACTTTTTTGTCAGTTTGACTTGAACTTCAGATCGCGATATCAGGAGCATACGACGTCCGTTTGAGCCCGTTCAAGTTGCGTCGGGTTTGTATTGACGAGGCCTTCACACACATCCATTTTGAAATCATTATGAGAACATTGAGTTTTAGGCTTTTCTGAGCCCTATCAAGCTCCTAGATCAAAATATGGATCACGGCTTCCCACTAAGGATCTTTTGGACCCAAAAAGGTTTATTGCATCAATTGAATCTATCATTACATCAATCAACTAATGACAAATATCCTATATTTAACATTAACTAGATTCAATAAGTGATTCCATAAATCAAATCACTTTTATTACATCAATGATAATGACACTGACTCAATTTACATATAGGGCATAAAATCTGCCCAGTTCCAGTCGATGACCCATCTCCTGCCAACGAAGTGTCATGGTTATTCCTCTGCTTCTCTGCAACATCCATCTGTTGTCCTCTTGAAACGTCCTTGTGCTTCTTGGCAACATCCTTCTGTTCCTTTGCAACATCCATCTTTTTCTCAGGCTGTTCAGGCTTTGTTGAGTGTTGCAACTCTAGATGCAACCTCCAACAACTATCCTCACAATGTATGCTCTTATGACAATGTGAGAAAGTGTTTCTTTCTCGAAGAAACTTGATGGAATCGTGCCCTGACTGAGTCGAATCCCCCTTGGATTTCTCTAACTCCTGCCCTAGCTTCACTGACTTTTCTCACAGATTCTTTTTGATCTACAATGTCGCATCATTGCGTCTTGGCGTACTTCTTGTTCCCATGATTTGTCTTTCATATACTTTCTATTTCCAATAGTATGCAACAAAATGGTTATTTTTGCAACAAAATGTGCATGGAATCATTTTCCTGATAAGGTTCATGACTCTAGCATGCTCATCAGTAAAGGTGGGCGAAGGTTATTTATACCTTACAACTTGTTTACCTTTCTTTCGCGACTCATTTTTTGCGTTGTTGCTAGATCGAGCTTCCTGTTTGCCTTGCTGAGTATGAAACCATTCTGGTGTCAATTCTGGATGCCGCTTCCAATAGTGGTCAACAGCGTGTCCAAAATTTTGACAGTGTGTGCAGCGAATCACCAGACTCTCGTCCTCAGAAGATCCTCCTGCATATCCCAATCCTTCCTGGAGTGGACGGTCATGCACTTCAATCGGCTCGTCTCTGCCTTGGCCATATTTTCCAAGGCCTTACCCCTTACGGTATCCAAACTTCGATAGCATTCTCATACTGACTCCTTGGGTATGTTTCTCAAATGATGCTATCTCCGGATGGTTGGAATCCACTTCCTGATCAGCTACATGTGAGGTTGGAGTGTAATCAGTTCTTTCTACTGATGAAGAGAATGTGCCAATGGCCTCTCCTATCGACTGCTCCTCAAACAGAGTAGAAGGAGTATATGAATCCTCCTCATCTGATTACCTTCATAATGGATGAGTTCCATCATCCCTGATAGGGCTCAGGCTTCTAACTGAAGGACTTCCTCCAACTCGCCTTGCTTCCATTGCCAACATCAACGTTCGCATTCTTTCCCTATCTTCCTCGATAATATGCACCAATATTTTCAATTCATCATTCTCTTGCTGCATGGCTTGGTTGATCTCCTTGAGCTCCTAGAGTCTATATCTCTTCAATATTTTTCCCATATTCATAGTTCCTTCAAATGTCAGCCTACTTTGATACCACTTGATCCGAAAATCGAAGCTTAACAATTACACATTAAAAACTCAATTTAACCAAGACCTTTTTTTGATGGTGCATGTGAATATGACAACAACAAATACTTGAATAATTAAGAGCAATAAAAGATAACACAAGAATGCAAACCATCAACAAATTGAACACAAAAAGTTGATAACGGAGTTTGGCAATCTTGCCGACGTCTCCGGGCCTTTGTCTTTAGTGAGGGAGGCTTTCTCTATTCAATATTCAATGCTTTACAATCTGCATTCAAATTACATCATATAGGGATCTTAATGACTAGTTATATTCTTCTTTGTCTTAGAAACCTGACGCAACAGACGACACTGAAAATTGAGTAATAGAACTCCTGGAAACTACCTCCAAAGCTCAGCTACTTTGCACTACTCAAGACTACTTGACCTTGGCTTCAATCTTCTTTGTTGTTTCTTACTTGTATAAAACCTCACAATGTCTTTTTTTATATAGCCATGAGGTAGAGGGATCAAATCCCAACATCCCACTTTTCGTGGCACTCAATTTGGCCCAATATCCACCAAGATATGGCCAAAAAACCATAAAATTAGCATAAAATCATAAATAAACCTAATAATAAGGTGGAAAACCCATATTTGGGCAAAAATGTGCACTAGCCCTCTTTCTCTGGGACCTTGGTCGCATGGCATGCCATGTGGCCGAGTGCTGGAACCTTATCCTCTGCCTGGCCCCCTGATCTAGCGCTTATGGTCGCGTGGATAGCCCCCTCCGATCGGGGCTTATCCCAAACTTTGTGCCCAATCCGAAGTTAAATGCAATTCCTTCCATTTATATAAACAAGGAACACACATGCCTTGTTGGTTAGCACATTGTTTCTAGTCCATTGCCTTACCTGGAGGTCATGGGTTCAATTCCACCGGAGGCGGAACAAACTTTTACAAAGCCGTCTTTGGCCAATTTCGGGGTGCCACGTGGCGCCCAGTGATTGGGCCACATGTCACCCTGTGAATGGGTTGTACTGTCCAGTCATCAACCCAGTCACCTACATAGTCAGCTACCCAGTCACACCTGCCACATCATCACCGTACCTACCACGTCATCACCGTACCTTCCACGTGTCATGTTGTACGACTACCACGTGTCATGTTCGTACATTGCCACGTGTCCAATTTTTATTGGTCCAAATCAGCCCCTAAAAATGCCAAAAATGACTGCCACGTGGCACCTCCTGGTGCTTCCACGTGTCCTGCTGACGTCATCTGCCACCTATCCTGCTGACATACTGCTAACGTCAGCAGTACGGATTGTTGACTTTGACTTTGACTTTTTTTCCAGTTTGACCTGAACTTCAGATCGCGATATAAGGAGCATACGACGTTCGTTTGAGTCCGTTCAAGTTGCATTGGGTTCATATTGATGAGGCCTTCACATGAGTCAGTTTTGAGATCATTCTGAGAACATTGAGTTTTAGGCTTTTCTGAGCCCTATCAAGCTCCTGGATCCAAATCTGGATCAACTAAAGCTCTAAACTTATTGAAAACTGTAAATACATCATCCTTACTCTTTAACATATAGATCCACACCTTCCTAGAGAAATAATCTATAAAATTTACAAAATATGATGATCCTCCATATGAAATAGTAGGGGATGGTCCCCAAACATCAGAATGGATATAATAAAGGATTCCTTCACTGGTGTGTCTTCTGGTTTTAAATCTCTTCCTATTCTGTTTTCCATAAATACAGTGGTTGCATAAATCTAACTTTAAATATTTTAGACTAGGAAGTAACTTGCGATCAGTTAATGCCTTTAATCCTTGTTTGCTCATATGACCCAACCGTTGATGACACAGACGAACAGAATCACTGTCGTTCTCAGATACTACTATCACATGATCTGATTCAGTCCTCCCTTCTAAGAGAAACAGGTTACCAACCTTCTTTGATTTCATAAACAGTAGAATTCCTTTTTAGGCCTTCATAACTCCACCTTGAACAATGGTCTTGTAACCTCCTATGTCTAAGACTCCCAAAGAGATTAGGTTCTTCCTAAGCCTTAGGTACATGTCTTACATTAGTTAGTATTTTAACAGTGCCATCAAACATATTAATTCAAATGCTACCAATTCCCACAACTTTAGATGAAATATCATCTCCCATGTAAACTACTCCATCATCTATAGACTGGTAAGTAATAAATCAATGTCTATGAAGACACATGTGGTTTGAAGCACCAGAATCTAATAACCATTGTTGATCATGACATGAACCAATACCAATTGATAAAACTTCATCAACCATACTTGAACCTATTTCTGAACCTATTTCAGTTGTGTTTGCTTCCTTCATCTCTTTTGGAGGGTCTTCTTTGGAGGCTTGTTGTCGCTTCCAACAATTCTTCTTCAGGTGTCCAGATTTGCCACAAAACTAGCACTTAAGCTTTATCTTTCTTCCCTTCGAATTTGACCAAGAGAAATCCCTCTGATTGTGTCCTCTTTCTTTAGGTCTACCTTTGATCACCATCGCCTCAAATGTAGAGGTTTCTATATTGGATTTCTTCCTAGTTTCCTCAGATAGTAAAGCTCCAACAGTATCATCAAACTCAATACTTTCTATTGAATTGAAACTAATAGAGGTAACAAAGTGATCCCATGACGTGGGCAAAGAACACAATAATGTAATTGCCTTATCTTCAGATTCGAATTTCACTCCCATGATAGTCAACTGAACTAACAGAGTATTAAAAGTATTCAAATGATCAGCTATCTTCGTACCTTCCTTCATGCGCAAATAACACAATTGTCTTTTCAGGAAGATCCTGTTCGTCCAGGATTTCGTCATGTACAGTCTTTCCAGCTTCGTCCACACGCCTATTTATGTCTTCTTCGAGACAATATTGAATAGAACATCGTCGAACAAACATAGGTGTATGGCACTCAATGCTCTGGCATCCATCTCATCCCAGTCTTCATCTGTTATGGATGTGGTTTGTTTTGTTTTTCCCAAAAGCGCCTTTACCACGCCTTGTTGCACGAGAAAATCATGCATCTTAACCTTCCAGATCTCGAAATTGTTCTTTCCATTAAAATTCTCAATTTCAAACTAGGCACTCTACATATTTTTCATTAGAGGAAACATAAAAATAAACACCACTACTTGTAATAACCAAGGCCCTTTCAAAAAATATGTCGAGGAATAATGGTAAAAAAGTTTAATTAAAAAACATTTTAATTAATACATAAAAAAAAGGACACCTCAAATATATTATATGAAGCATCCACCCTTTAAGACAATATCATATAATATAAATCCACCTTTTCTTAAGTCCTCCACCTGTAAAAATTTAATGACTTAAACGTTTCAAAAAAGGAGACCATACCATAAATTAGTTTCACTCCATAAAAAAACATGTGAGCTAATTTAAGGAGATCGATGCTCCCATACAATAGTTAGAGCAGTGCTAGTTTTGAAAATGTGAAATTCGTGAAGGACACTACTAAAACACGCTCCCCTCTAGTAGGAACCCAAGCACTGATGCAAAAAATCATCACTCTCACAAAGAAATGAAATCGTTTCCCCTCAGCATACATGCCTCAGCACGCTGATGTAAAATCGGATCTCCTTCACCCTTCTCGGTCCTTGTGCATCAGTCTCCTATCCATGCTTTATGTTCACGCAAAAACACTTTTCTTCCATAGTCAAAATGATTTCCCTAAGCTCTCATACCACTTGTTCTATTATGAAATGCGGAAACACAAATATCACATAAGACAATCAATAGAAATGTAGACAAGAAACACAAAAATTTGTGTGGTTCACCCAAATGTTGTACTACGTCCACCAAGCAGAGGTATCAGTTGTATTATTATTCAAATCATGGAGATTATAGCAGGCTCACATTCATCTTTCTCACACCAGCCTCTACGAGCATACATCAATTTATAGAAATGTACAATAGAAATTGATTATTAAATGTAATCTCATCCATATGCTAACTTGGTTGTATTGGTTACAACCAACACTGGATTATAGGATTTGAAATCCTATTCATGGAAAAAAATTTTGTCACTAGTTTCCAACACTCGGGACAAAAATGTGTCCAGACAAGCCTAAATATTAAAGTTCTTAGAATGGCTTCAAAACAAACATTTTCATGCGCCTCATCGATACAAACGCAATGCAACTTTAACAGGCTCAAACAAACGTCGTATGACCAAGATATCACAGTCTGTTCATTTGGTCAAATAGGAAAAAAAAAAGGTTGACTATACAGTTCGTATAGTGCCATGTGGCAGATGAATGTACAGGTTGTATGGTCATACAACTGATGTGGTAGGTTAAAGTTGGCATTGAGGTAGATAGACAGGAGGACCAATCATGAAGTGACATGTGCCACAACTTTAAGGGTGACTGTGGCATGTGTGTACGGCTAACGTGGCATGTCCATACGACACGTGGCAAGGGGATGACGTGGCAGGTACAGTTGGTTGTTGAATGGGATGACACTTGGGCCGACAGGTGGATGAATGGGAGATTGGCATGTGGCATGTCTTCGGTGAATAGTGTGGTGCCACATGGCCTAGTCTTGGGCTGCCACGTGGCACCCATCTATGGGTTATTGATTTGTGGCAAAAATATTAGACTTTATGGGTTTTTTACCCGCGACCTCAGGTGTGGGAGGAAACGTCTTGACAGGGCTGGGCTAGCCAGCCCACTCGCAGATTGGAACTTAATCCTTAAGCGCAAAGATTGTATATAAGTTGTATTGAATGTAATATGAAGGAAATAAAGGGCTAGGACTTAGCCCCATCCCCCGATGTATACTGATATGCCCATTCAAATGTGACCATGCCTCTATGTAAATGTGTGTGACCCATTACACCTAGCCCCCGATCCCAGGATACTCCATATGAATCAGGCTTTAAACACTTGGCGCACAGAGGTTTCAGGGTTAGCCACAGTTGGTCGGGCTAGCCCACCGACTAGGTTCATAACCAACAACCTATTGACCAGGGGGATTAACAACTTTGGGGCGTGTGGGGACTAGCTCGAGGTTTTATGAATGCACAAATGACTTGGAGCTATTCAGAATGGGGGGGGGTAGCGCGCAAGGCCTTAGTGCTTGGCCACATGGAGGCATTCCATATGACCAGGAGCATGGAGATAAAGGTTTTTCACCCTTATTTTCCCAAAACTGGGTTTATTACTTTATAATAATGATTTTAATTGGATTTTCTCAGCAGTTTTGGAGATTTTGGTCATTTTTGGGGGATATTGGGCCCTTTTTGAGGCCAGATCTTGGGGGGAAGTTGGGAGATGCTTACCAAATTTAGGCCTATAAAAACCAGAGGTTCTTGAATCCCTAGAAGAGGTTCATAATAGTTTTATGCTGAAGAAATTTTGAGCCAAATCCATTTTTAATTGTTGGAAGCCAATGAGGAGAGCACCTTTGCGGGCCATTTCTGGGAGCTCCATTCATCTGATTTCAGTGCTGTCAGTTTTTTGGTTCTAGAGATATGATAGAATAAGACCAAATCAGTTTGTAACCTTTTTTTCACTACTGTGATGTAAATATTTGAACATAAATAAGAAAGCCTCACCCACTGAGACAAAGGCCCTGAGATGTAGGCATTATTGTTTTATTAAATTTATTTTGTAGTATTTTTTTGTTCTTCATATTTATGTTAGATATGTATATTTCTTAATGCATGCTATTTTTCTTCTTTAATTCTTAATTATTCATAAGTTTCCTAAATGGTTTAATAAATCATTCTTAATAACTCAACCATTGTCATTTAAAAGATCTTTTTCGATCAAGTGGTATCAGAGCTAGTTGACGTTTGGATTTTG
>JZKD02S0961133.1:231675-253505 GCA_000966675.3 Picea glauca
AAAGGGGTTGCACCCTTATTTTTCCAAAAGTGGGTTTATTACTTTATAATAGTGATTTTAATTGGATTTTCTCAACAGTTTTGGAGATTTTGGTCATTTTGGGGGGATATTGGGCCCTTTTGAGGCCAGATCTTGGGGGGAAGTTGGGAGATGGTTACCAACTTCAGGCCTATAAAAAACAGAGGTTATTGAATCCATAGAGGATGTTTAGAATAGGTTTATGCTGAATAAATTTTGATCTAAATCCATTTTAATTGTTGGAATCCATTGAGAAGAGCACCTTTGCGGGCCATTTCTAGGAGCTTCGTTCATCCGAGTTCAGTGCCGTTAGTTTTGTTGGGTTCTAGAGATCTGGTAGAACAAGACCAGATTAGTTTGTAACCTTTTTGGCACTTCTATGATGTACTTTTAAATATTTGAACATAAATAAGAAAGCCTCACCCATTGAGACAAATGCTCAAAGATGTAGGTGATATTGTCGAACTTCATTATCAACTTCTCTTGTTATGGTTTGTTGTTCTTCATGCTTATGTTTATATATGTATATTTCTTAATGGCTGCTATGCTTCTTCTTTAATTATTCCTCATTCATCAGTTTCCTAAATGGTTTAATAACTCATGCTTAATAACTCAACCATTGTCGTTTAAAAGATCTTTTCGGATCAGTGCACCTCCCACTATGTTAAATAAATTATTAAAAATATATCGCTAATTAAATTTTGAAAAATTTCCATGCAGGTAATCATGGTTAGAGGAAGTATGGGAAGTAGACGACGTGGTGCTGGAGGAAGCAGTGTTACACCTATGATAATGTCCACGCCAGAAGGGTCTAACCCCCAGGGAGAAGAACATACTATTGAGCAGGAGCAGGTTCTTGTGGGAGATGTGGTAGGTATGATGAGATCCTTCCAGAGGATTTCACAGGTGTTAATCAACCACCTGGATCAATATGAGGGTAGAGTGTATGCTCCCAATGAAGGTTCATAGCATGCCCCAGCTGGTGGTTGTAGTATACACAAAGAACTTGAGAAGGTGAAGTTTTCCAAGTTTTGGGGTGCCCTGGATGGCTTAGCCATTGAGGCATGGTTGGAGAACAAGGAGATGTGATTCGCATTTTTTTATTACACCTCCAACAAGGAATTCTACATGGAGGTATTTTAGTTGAAAGGGAGTGCTCTTCTATGGTGGAGGTGTTGTAGGAAAATCCCCCTGCGGATAGGTGAATATCCTCTTGGATTCTAGACCCCTATACCAGGACAAAAAACATACAAATGGACACTAACATCCCTATGAATTCAATTACCTAATCCAAAAAAGAAAGACAAGGAAGAAAATGTGATGCACCTTATTCTGTAGTTCATCCTCGTTGCCTCCGATCTGAGATTGATCTCCAAACTCTTTAGCACCACTGAATACGTACAATGCAATGGACAACAAAATACAAATAACCTCTACTCTACTCTTACAAGATTAGACTAATCGAATTCATTTATGAATATTGACAATCATATGCATCAATATACAATCTTGAAGGGAATAGGCCAAGTAATATTAATGAGAACTTTAAAGAGATACTTACAAACTATAGATTAAGTTGCAACAGCCTCCCCAAGTCCTCCTCATCCACCCCTTTTACAATGCTCCCAAGATCATAGCCAAAATCTTTCTCCCAAGATCATAAGTTTGATACCTCAAATCTCCTCCATATTGATTCTCCATGGAAAGCCCTCATTATATAGGATTTGGAGGCTTAACCACCATGGAGAGGATTGCTCATTAGATCCACTGAAATGGGATCTCCAAGATATTTAGGGAGAAAATATATCTTAAGGATTTTAGGGAGGAAATATCTCTCAAGGATTTTAAGGAGGAAATATTTCAACCAGCCATGAGATACTCAACCTTCTCTAAAAAATAGGAAACCAAATGTGAGGTGGATTCTCACATTAAATTGATTTCCTTTTCATGAATATTAATAATAATTCATATGCACATAGTATTTTTCCCTTCGTATAATATATTTCTCCTCCACATTGACTAGGGATTGCGACATATGGTATTTCATGGTGTCGAGGTGTATGCGACTCTTAGCAAGGTGCATATGACACTTTTACGACACTTGCGACACTTAGGGTGAAGTATCTAGGTGTGAAAATTTGATGTGTAACAGGAAGACACTGCTACCTAAACTAAACATGGCCGTCAAAGACGTGTCATGGGAGATATTCAAGGAATGGTTTTGGGAGAGGTACTTTTTCGAGGAATTCATAAGCACCAACTTAATGAGTTCAATGCCTTACGATAGGGTGGTCATACGGTGCCAGAGTATGAGGTCAGATTCATGGAACTACTTAGTTATGCTCCACATATGAACACATAGAAGTTAAAGGTCAACAAGTTTGTGTTCGGCCTTAAATTCAACATTTGTGAGAAGATGAGGATCCTAATGCCTTAGAATTTGAACGATGCAGTACAGAAGGCCCTCATAGCTGTGGAAGAACTAAATGGTGGGGGTCAGGGAAATATTCCTTCTAGACCAATTGGACATACAACATCAGACACCAACTAGACATAATTCAAGACATCAAGATACGCCCAGAGGACCTATGTTCATGACACCACAAAGACAAACTCCTCAGCAGAGGACTCCTTACAGAGGACCACAACAACAACAACATCAACATTTTAGGCATGTTCATAAGAACAAACCAAGATCACAGACTACTAGGCCAACAACTTCTACTTCAGGGACTAGGAGCACTCGACCGAAGACTGGGTGTTGGACATGTGGAGAGACACATTACCAATGATGTTTTCTGATTGAAAATTATAGGGCAGTTGGATCATCAGGAACCACTATAGTTGGATACTTGGGCAAGGCCCACAGGATACATCCAGCAATGAACAACCACCAGGTCGAGCACCAGTCCACTGTGCTCGAGACATTGGGTACTATCGTTGACAAAAAATTTAGTATTTTGATAGATCTAGGTGCTACATAGAGATTTATCTCTAGTGCAACACTAAAGAGAATTAAGGTAAATTTATTTGAGCAGGATGAGTTCAGATACGTAGAAATTGCATCTGGTGCCAAACAAAAAGTTGGAGGAAACATTATGGACTATAGCAATAACTTGGGAGATTTTGTAACAAAGGTACATATTTATGTCACGATATTAGGATCTTATGACATAGTGATTGGTATGGATTGGCTAGAATCACATGACGTGATACTTAACTATAATAGAAAATAGTTAGGTTTTATAGATGATTTGGGGGAGAACAAAGTGATTGTAAGAAGAAACCAGGGAGTGTCCTTGAGATTTATTTCTTCCCTACAACTACATAAGAGTATGCGCAAGGGATGAACGCTATATGAAATATTATATCTAAATGAAAAGGGCAAGGAGAAAGTATTATAAAACCTTCCTATAGTACAAGAGTTTGTTGATGTATTTCCTGAAGAGTTACCAGGTTTACCTCCCGAGAGAGAGTTGGAGTTTACAATAGACTTGAAAACAGGAACTGAACCGATAGAGAGAAGACCATATCTAATGTCAATGCTTAAATTCTAGGAGTTGAAAATGCAATTGAAGGAATTGTTGGACTTGGGACTTATATGTTGAAGTGTGTCACCTTAGGGTGCGCCAGTTATTTTCATGAGAAAGAAGGATGTATTGTGGAGACTTTGTATTGACTATCGTCAATTGAACAAAGCGATGATCAAGAACCAATATATGTTTCCCAGAATAAATGATTTATTTGACCAGATGAAGGGTGTGATGGTGTTTTTGAATATTTATTTGAGTTCAGGATATCATCAATTACGGATTAAGGAGGAAGATCTCCATAATACCATGTTTAAAATGAGATTCAGACACTGTGAGTTTATAGTTTTACGATTTGGTTTGACAAATTCCTTGGGGGTATTCACGAGTTTGATGAATGGGGTGTTCCAAGAATACTTGGACAAGTTTTTCCCAGTATTTATTGATGACATACTGATTTATTCATGGATGAAAGAAGAGTACGACAAACATTTAATATTGGTCCTACAACGTCTATGAGAAAACAAATTGTATGGAAAGCTATCGAAAAATTATTTTTACCAATTGAAGATTCATTACTTGGGACATATCACATATGGTGAAGGTATCATTGTGAATCCAACAATTGTTGAGGCTATTGAGGAATTGCTAGCACCAAAAAACGTACAAGAAGTACACAGTTTTATGGGTTTAGCATGATATTACTGATGGTTCGTCGAAGGTTTTTCGAAGATAGAAAATCCAATCATGGAATTGTAGAAGAAAAACAAAAAGTTAGTTTGGATAGAAAAATGAGAATAATCATTTCAAAATCTTAAAGAGTTGTTACAGCAACACCCATAATAAAATTCCATGACATGGATAAGTGATGCAAACCCCCCTGGGGCTCACATGACCTGCCAGTCTAGGATCAATTTACATAGGAGTCGAAGTGGATCTTGGAAGTTGGGTCCCCACTGAACCCTTATAATTATTTTCCATAGGCCTTCTCTCCTTTTCCTACATGAAATTTTAGGTTCACACGGGTCTTTTTACTACAACAAAGTCTTCACGTGACCTCAGGCCTAAAACCTCGAGCTTAATATTTTGAAGTCGCTAACTTTGGCATAAATCGCATGTGACCATGGGCTATGACCATGCACTTAGCTAAAATGTTCTTATCTGGAGCTTCCTTACTCCAACACTCTGGAACTTTGGGCTTAAGAGGTTTTAACCACTCAACACGCCAAATCTCTTGAACGTCGAATTGGTGAACTCCTGAATGGGCTATATCTAGATCTTTATTACTACAACTCTCTGGAACTTTGGGCTTCCGAATTTCTACCCGTAACACACTGCAAATCCCCCGAACTCCGAACTAGCAAACTCCCAAACAATCCTATTGTCAATGGTACTTTGAGCTTTAGAATATCTACCAACACAACACTTCAAATATATCAAACACTGAATTGATAAATTCCCAGAGAGTCCAAGGATCAACGATCCATGGTTCTTGTCACGATATACAACTAGAAAGAAATCTGGGGCTCCAAGCTTTAGGAGTTCTGAGACTCCAAAACACACTGCTTCCTGAATTGTCGAACATTGAATTGGCAAAGGGAGGAGATCCACGATCCATGTGTCCCCATTAATGAACGACCAATATCTACTCCGGGCTTCAAAAATTCGATACTTTTCACACCAAATCAACTTTCATATACAATCCTTCGTATTTCTGAATTTGATAATCTGTTGACACTTGTACCCGATAATCAACGGTCAGAATTTACTTCGAAGTTTGGGACTTCGAGACTTTCCCTATTCTGCGCAACAACCACTAGCTTCTCCCGAAGTGCCAAATCTCCAAATGCGTGAGATATATGGCTCATGTTCACCCACATGTAGATCCAATGACTGGGATATGATATTCTCCATGACTCTTATCCTCTGGTCTGGGTTTCATCCAATGACTAGTATCACTGAAATTTCATCCGCAAATGGTTACAGGAATCCAACATCTCCAAACACCTATTATTTCACACACATCTTCAAAAATACATTTCCAAAGGGCACAAAACTATACAACTGGTTATAAAATCAGCATGCACTAAGGATACAAAGGAAGCTCACGCACATGCACTATTCAAAAAACACCGAAAAAGCATACATGCCCTCGATGTGCAACTGTGGATGCAAAAAGTTGTGCATACCTTAGAACGATGCATTTATGATTTTTTTCGGCCTTCCACCCACTTCTGGTTCATCTCCCAAGTCGATTTGACACCCAAATCTGAGTTGAATATGAGTGGGGGGCTGGTCAAAGATCTAAGGGTGCCCTAAAGAGCCCCTTGTTCACACTAAAGACTGGTTGAATAATACCTCAAATATTTTCTAGAAAAAGAGGCCATGGGTGCACTACATTTTCACGGAATTCATTTGTATCATTATGTTTCCTATATTCTCTTGGAGAATCCTCTTTCCTCATCAAGAGAATACAAGCACCATTTCATTGAGCTATTCACATCACCTCTTGAGTGAATGAGCTTTGGATTTCTTCACCATTTCCTTCTAGTTTGTTATTTGTAAGAAGAGCTCAATATTTGGAGGTTCAAGAGCCCTCCCTTGGAGGAAGAGGGCCCCCATAAGTCTCCCTTTCTCTTTGGTGTTTTCCCACTAATACAATCTATCCATTCGTGGCATGAATGGTGTTTGTTTTTTATTCTAATATCCTTATGCACTCTAGTTTAGTTTTGTTTATTGTTTTTAGTTTAGTTGTTTGTTTATTTCTCATGATTGATGTTTCTAACTCTTGCATTCATTGTTGTCTTGTCTATATAACCCAACTGGACTTGTAAGCGTCCTTATTTTACTCATATAGGTGACGAAATGGACACAACAGATTGATGACTCCACTGGGGATAGGTATCAATTTCCTCCCCATTTGGGTTCTTTGAGCACTTATTTTTGGTTTATTTAACTTGTAGAAACCATAACTGGCCCATGCCTACCTGCACAAAGCTAAATTCGGAGCTGAGCTGAGATAATTTCATCCAAAATTTTCTTCCTGGCCGTGTAACATAAAGTGCGTGGGTTTTTAACCTATAGGCGCGTCTTCCGAGCACATGCGCCAAACTCACTGTGTTGCTCAATGCGTTCTACGCACCTGTGTCAAAAGGTCATTTTTTTTTGCGCATTGGCACCAAATGCACCTCTGTCTACTCTGCAACCCACACATCTGTCTAGAAAATCATACATTGTAAGGGATTTTGTGATCTGTTGAAGGCCCATAGCCTTCTTAAGTTTCATTCTATGCAAATTGTAATACGCACCAGACTTAGATTCCCTCTCCACATGAAGGGTTATTCAAAACATAAGCACTTAGGGGGGTTAAAATCCATATTTATCCTTTTTTTTGCTTTCATTTTGCCACATGGATGGCTTGCTTTGATTAAAGTTAAGTTGGAATCATTCTCTATCACATATATAACCACTTCCATTGGGACCAGAAATTGAACGTCAATTATTGAGTATGCTCTTCTCTTGTTCCATAGAGAGATCTTGAGAATCAGAAAAATGATTAAGGGAAAATTTCATCTCCCTTCAAGGACAAAATCTTCAGGATTGGACAACAGCCCCCTCGGGACTCCTTTTAGTTTTTTTTTCAAACACATCTTAAATTTGTAAGGGTCCATACATGCCCACATGCTACAAAGATAGGATAGTTTTGAATTTACTTTCTTAGATTACATCACTAGGGAAGTTTAAAGGTTTTGTAACGGCCCCATACATGCATACATGTCCACAATATAGGGTATTTTTGAAGCTTTCTTAGATTAAGTCACACTAGGGAGTTCTCTAGGGACTTTAAAATTCCGCAAGGTTGTACCAATGACATTTAGTAAATTACATAATCAAGACTTGTAAGGACCACACGAAGTTCACATGCAACAAGGTGACACCTAACTTATTAAAAAAATTTCACACTTTCACTTGTTCACACACAAAGTCACTACCCACTCACATAGTTTCATCTAGAATTGTGGAGGTTGAAGTAAGTTTTCTCCAAAGGGATCCCGAAACACCCCACCCTTTTCTTGACACAATTATCCACTCCCACTTAAATTCAACGAGGTTGGTTCATACCCCCAATATCTCAAACAACCACATCTAAAATTTTTACAAACACTCACTAAGTTTTCCTCAAAAGGAGGTTCCAAAAGAAATCTTTTAGTCTAGGTAGGATCTCGGGGATAGGCATCCAAATAAATCCCCATTATCTGGTTCTCACATCTTCAAACAATAGAAGTTGTCCAATAGGGAACTTTAAATCCTCCAAGTCAAGTGTTCCTAACACCATAAGGCAAGAAAATACCTATGAAGGGTCGAAGGCCGAGGCCCAGTTGCTCCATGCGTCCCTCCTTGAGGCACACACCTCTTGGACGGGATCCATTCCATGAACCATTTATGAGATCAAAAATCTAAATGTCGCACTTTGACCGAGGTACCTAGTGACCAAATTTTAGGACATCTACCCATGTGGCAATTGTGGGCTACAATTGCACCTTGATCGACTTTTGTGTGGCTATTGGGAAATATTGGCAACTCTTTCAGGATATGCCCCCTCTACCCCTCATTATAACTGATTGTGTCATCCTTCACTAGTTCCTCTTATGGTGGCTTCAAACCCAACTATTGAGTGCTATTGGAAGGTCTGGTGCTATTTTTAGAGGAAGGGCGTTACGTCTTTTAGGACACGAGCATTTGTTTTCTTTGTTCTCCCACATGGAAAAAATCTACCTACCCACATGTATGCTTCTTTATCAATTGATTTATGTATGATGCTCTTGTGATTACATGCGATTGTGACATATATTGTGAAGGTACAAAAATTATAACAAAGACTCTTGTTCATTTATTTTCTCTCATCACCATTTTCACACACCCACTTTGCTAGTCGAACATCATAGAGGACCCAGAAAATCCTCGTCATTCTAGACGCTTGCTAAATCTCCCTCCCATTCTAGGGTGAGTTCCTAGTCTTGCGAACTCATTGGCTCCACCTTCTCACACCCTTGTGAGTGCTACCATCTTGGGATCTACTTTTCTTGGTTACAATTTACTTGGGTCCACTTCCCAAGGACAACCGTCCACTCGCTTCCCTTTACAAGGAAGTAGGGGGAACACTTCTTCCCAAGGAGGAAGTACAACCCCACCTAGCCCCCCTCACGGGTCAGGTACACCAAACACTCACACCATGGCTGGAAATAATCCTCCACCACCACTCCAAATTCCTTACTTGGCTTCCCTCAACATAACGGATCTGACTAAACTCACAAATGATCCTATATTGCACAACCCCACATGGCCTATAATGCCTACCAAACTATCTTCAGACATCCCCAAGTTTGAAGGAAAATAGGGAGACGACCTAGCCAAACATATCATGACCTTCCACTTATGGTGCTCTTCAAACAACATCATGGACAACTCCGTCCGATTGAGGTTATTTCAATGCACACTCACTGGCCCATTAGCCAAGTGGTATGTAGAAGAAAAATTTGGGTCCCATGTGACCTTTGAATCTTTGGCCAAAGCATTTTTTACCTTCTTTCAACTACCAATCTGTCATGAAAATGGTATAAAAGTGCTCTTAGAGTTTAAACAAACCTCCACCACACACATCGCTGACCACATTCATGAAAGGCATCAACGACGTAGTCTATGCAAAGCTGAAGCCACCAAGAAACAATGCCTCAATTGGTTTCTCAAATCACTTGTTTGCCTCCTTGCCAAGGATGTGGCTGCCACCTTTCCCCAATATGAAGAAGAATCCATCACTAAGGATCAACAGTTCAAACTCATTTATTTACAGTCAGAATACTTATATACGGTACTACTTGATGCTCCGAGACCCGTGTCATTCGACCAGGACAAACCTGGGATGTCTCACTCCATGGATGGATTGATTGGTACCACAACACACCACAATCCACACCTCTAAAAACCACCTATGTATGGTGTTATCTCCTCAAATAACACAGTCAAATTTGTTTATTTAGGTGATAGGAAGTCATTGAAAAATACATTTCTAAATTTTTTAAGGTTCATTTTTTAGAGCCTTATGTTTGTAATAAAGATTGAAAAACATTGGATTTGGTTTTTATTTCAAAAAAGCCAAAACTCAAGTTTCGGTGGCTAAGTTCCTTCCCAAAAGGGCTTCTAATCCACCGAAATCCCTAGCTTTCGGTAGCTTAAACCCGAAATTCAGGGCTATTTTAGCCACCGAAAGTGCAGAAAAGTCTGTTTTTACTACGTTGAGTCATCATTTTCAAATGATGATTCTGAGAAACTGGGGAATCATTTTGAGAACCGGGTGGAGGTTTTTGTTGCTAACATTTCAAAGAACAATAAACTCTCTCATTTTTTAAACAGGTGTCATATATTGGGAGAATCAAATTCATCTTTGAGCCCTAATTTTCGGATCTCAGAATTTCCCTATTTGACACATGTTTTTGAAATGTAGATCCTGGGAAAATGAAAAAGAATATCAAAGAAATGAGAGAGGTTTTTTTCTCACAACAAAACAATATACAAAAGCCTCTTCTAGTTTGTACATAGTGGTTTTGGTTGGAGATATATGGGTCAATCTTTGAGAAGCATATTTCCATAAATTTATGTCTTTTCTGGCCACTGCACAAATTCGAATATGAGATAGGAGAAGAGGTTATCAGATCCATCTTTTGAGTATCTGAAATTTATTGTAAAGGCTATAAAGCCTATCATTTTTATAAACTAAAGGGTTCGACTTTGGGGATGATGCATGGCTTGTACTCCCAAACTTCTCATATAATTTCATAATATAAGCTTCTTTTGCCTATAATGTTCAGATTTATCTCTTGTCCATTATATGCTTGTATCTAAATGATTTATTTCATTTTGTATGCTTATCTAGTGTTTGAGAACTGTCATCTTGTCATTACACTGATAAAATAAACTTTACAAGTATTCCTTTCTTATTATATTGGCCATTCATATATATTGTTTATGTATGTTTCTGCTGATAAGATAAGATCTCTCCACACATTCACCTTTATTAAATCCCCTGAACAAAGTTAGCTAAAAGCCTTGTCTATATGATTATGTCTATGCATGTTTTGATTGAGTAAACCTTGTATCAGTCACCCGACTTGATCCACTTGAGTAAACATTGAGAGAATAAGTTAAGTTACCAGGCTCATTCCCTTTTCAGTCAAGGAAAGACTCCTGGAGTGATAACAAAATGGCGTCATTGTTGGGGAATGAAATGAAGAAATATTCCCTAGGAAGAATTACATAGATCTTAATTTTGATGGCAGTCAAAAGGAGGACATAGAATTGACTGTATCACCTGCCTGGCGACTCCACGATTAAAGACTCCACCGGGGAATATCCAATTGACATAAGATGAAGAGGCTGAATTCCAAATCTAGGTATTAGTTCATTAGTCTGCTTCATGAACCATTGTTGTTTTTTATCAACTCTTTCATGTTCTTCCCTTTACATGTAAAGAGAATTATTTTCTGTTTTGTATATTCAGAAAATCATCATCCTTCTTGTATATATCCATCTTTAGAAGAAGAATATCTGCATACTGCCTATATTGTAGATGTTGATTCAGTACATATAGCTCAGCCTATTTATAAAGATGATCATTGTATTCAAATATCCTTTGAATCTGATCAACCATGTAACCTTACAGAGGTCCAAACTAATTCAAACCATGTCCATAGCTCAACACCCTGTGGCATTACTCCCGAACCTTGTCATCAACATGTTAGCTCTCATAATCATCCCACTTCTTTTCAAATTAAGATCGGGATGAAGATGTTCAAACCTTTGAGGCTGCCCTATGTCCTTCATCCTTATCCTCTTGAATGTTATAAATATCTTCCATAGTTTTATGGAGAGAAACAAGCTTCAGCTGAGAGGCACTTGGAATCCTTTGAGGATTTTGTTGAGTGATTTGAGATTGTTCATGAAGATGTGATTATGAGGTTTTTCTCCAAGTCCTTGATCAGAGACGTTGTTGTATGATTTAAGGGTCTGAGAGATGATTCTAGTGGCTCGTGGATCAAGTTCTCTAATGTTTTCTTGAAGTATTGGGGAAAGAACAAATCATTAGATTCTTACTTTGTTGATTTTCATGCTTTGAAAAGAGAGCCAGATGAAGCTTTTCCTGTCTTCAAATGAAGGTTCTATCACATTTATCATGACATGCCTTTGGAGATCTAGCCCACTAAGATGACTGCCATGTTGTACTATGTTATGGCTCATCATTCGGATTTAGTTCTTCTCTTGTTGGAAAGGAAGTCCTCATCCTTAACATAGTTGTTTGAAGATGCTCAAGGAGTGGAGGAGAACATCCGTGTTTCCAGGAGGATCCGAGAGCAGGTTGACTTTGAAAATATGCATGCACATGAGCAAGTAGAATGTCAGTACACTTCATATTTTGAACAGGAATGTAATGAAAGTAAAGAATATCTGAAACAACAACAAGCACATGAGCTCATTTTAGATTTGGATCTGAACTCTTCAACATTTACAGAGTACTCCAAACACATGTATGATTCTGAAGTTTATGATCAGTTTGTAAATCAAAATGAATCTATGGTAACCAATGATTGCATAGGAAATTACATGTTCCTTGCTGATCATAGTCCTTGTCATTTAAACATTGCTCCATCATCATCTCCTAAGCATTATTCTGATGAGGAAATTGTAGTTTTTGATGATCACGAGTTGATCTCAAGAGAGCCAGAAAGTGATCAGTCTTCTAGCAGAGGAACAGTCATGGCTGAGCAAGAGTTTTTTGTGGATCAACATGTTTTTGATCTTCCTTTCAAAGATCCAATGGCAGCCTTCATGGAATCATACTTTCCATAGAACCCAAAAATTTCATATTTCCTTAGCTTGCACATGTTTTTGGGTGAGTATGGCTTCTTGAATGAGTTATTATCACTATTATTACATTTCAAAAATCATCTATTGATCGGTGACAGAGACAAGGTCCTTTCAGTTTTAAAGTTTCTTGAGTGGCTTCTATGGAATTCATCCTTCACTTAATTAATTTGCATATCTGGTTAGAGTAGGACTAGGCAGAGAGAATAAGCTCACCCTATGAGTAAGTGGATTTTTTTATTTTTTTTAGTTGATTGATTTCATGAATAAATAGAACACGGTTAAAAGAGAAATATTTTTCTTCAATGGTTTGGAAAGCCCATAGTTCGTGGAAAAATATGGAAAGGGAATGTATGATTACAAAAATGTTCAAAGTGAAACTAGATATAAGAAGAGAACTGTGATATATGAATATGTTCATCTACTTTCTGATGCATCAATATCTAAAATAGAGGTAGCATTGACTATTCGATTGGACTATAACCAATCACTATTATCTTGCAGTATCATTTCTGGGTATGTTATTCATCAAAACATAGGTTGTGCAAGTTGTTAGAGGTCGCATGGTCACTGCAGAAGACTTAAAGGAGCAGCCTTAAAGATTAGTAAGTTAGGAGAAAATGCATTTTTGCAAATTTTGTCAATTGTTATAAGGAAAACTTTTCGGTGGCTTAGGCGAACATTTAAATTGTTCATTAGCCACCGAAAGAGGAGCTTTCGATGGCTTACAGGCACAGATTTTGGCTCTCCTAGCCACCGAAATCACAGAATAGGGAAGAAAGCTACCATTTTTGCACAGATCTGAGATTTTATGATCCAGATGCCTCGAGGATGTTTTATAATGATAGATAATAATTAAAGGCATCATTTTTGGGTTTCTCTTCCAGTTTTAAAAGGTGCCAGCAAGAGGAGAATATTAAATTTGCTACCTAATTTTGGCAAAAAACTATATTTTGGGAAAAGGTGGCAATTTCGATTCTCTATCAATCTCTAAGGATCTATTGCAGCTATCAAATATTTTGAAGGACATGAATATAATTGAGATAAGGAGTTGACCTAGTAAATAAGATCTTTTCCTATTCTCTTGGAATTGTTTTTGACTTTCCATTTTAAGTAAATTTGATCCAGTTTTCCAGGATCTAGATGTCTTTTGTAAAGGCTATAGGCGGGTTGCACGCAGACTACAGGTTTGTAGGGGATTAGTTTTAAAGGCCAAATGACTCCATAGCCCAATGGTAAAGGCTACGGGCAAGTTACAGGTTTGCAGAAGATCAATTGTATAAGCCAGATGACTCCATGCCTAATGCTAAAGGCAACTGGAACTACTAGGTTCTTGGAAAACTCGTAGGGAGGTTTTCATCCCCAGAAGGAGCCATATGTTATCTCCTCAAATAACACATTCGAATTTGATTATTTAGGTGATAGGAAGTCATTGAAAAGTACATTTCTAATTTTTTTAAGGTTCATTTTTGAGAGCCTTATGTTTGTAATAAAGATTAAAAAACATTGGATTTGGTTTTTATTTCACAAAATCCAAAACTCAGGTTTCGGTGGCTAAGCGCCTTCCCAAAAGGGCTTCTAAGCCACAAAAATCCCTATCTTTCGGTAGCTTAAACCCAAAATTCGGGGCTATTTTAGCCACCGAAAGTGCAGAAAAGTTTGTTTTTACTACGTCGAGTCATCATTTTCAAATGATGATTATGTGCGACTGGAGAATCATTTTGCAAAACAAACAGAGGTTTTTGTTTATAACATTTCAAATAACAATAACCTCTCTGATTTTTCCAACAGGTGTCATATATTGGGATAATCAAATTCATCTCTGAGCCCTAATTTTTGGATCTCAGAATTTCCCTGTTTGACACATGTTTTTGAAATGCAGATCCCGGGAAAATGAAAAAGAATATCAAAGAAATGAGAGACGTATTTTATCAAAAAAATATATATATACAAAAGCCTCTTCCAGTTTGTACACAACAGTTTTGGTTGGAGAGATATGGGTCAATCTTTGAGAAACATATTTCCAGAATTTTCTGTCTTTTCCAGCCACCTCACAAATTCGAATTTGAAATAGGAGAAGAGGTTATCAAATCCATCTTTTGAGGATCTGAAACTACTTGTAAAGGATATAAATCCTATCAGTTTTATATACTAAAGGGTTCGACTTTGGGGATGATACATTGCTTGTACTCCCAAACTTCTCATATCATTTCATAATATAAGCTTCTTTTGCCTATAATGTTCAGATTTACCTCTTGTCCATTCTATGCTTATATCTGAATGATTTATTTCATTTCTTATGCTTATCTAGTGTATGAGAACTGTCATATTGTCATTACACTAATAAACTAAACTTTACAAGTATTCCTTGCTTATTATATTGGCCATTCATATATATTGTTTATGTATGTTTCTGCTAATAAGATAAGATCTCTCCACACATTCACCTTTATTAAATCCTCTTAACAGAGTTAGCTAAAATTCGTGTCTATATGATTATGTCTATGGATGTTTTGATTGAGTAAACCTTGTATCAGTCACCCGACTTGATCCACTTGAGTAAACATTGAGAGAATCAGTTAAGTTACTAGGCTCATTCCCTTTTCAGTCTAGGAAAGACTCCTGGAGTGATAACATATGGAACACCTCAATATCCACCGGTATACGGAGGTCCTCCTTATTATCCTCCTCCCCCTTATCAACAACCATACCCGGTTTCCCTTCCTCCACCCACAAGTGGACCACCGCCGACACCCACAATATGCCCAGTTGTCCAACCAAGCTCTGGTACCCCCTCTACCTCAGCTTACACCCTAAGCACTAGTGAAAGCGCTACGCCTTCCTATATACCCTATGGACCATTGCCACCAAATAACTCATTCTTTCCATTTCCTTGCCATCCATAGCCCTTGGCTCCACCATAAGGACACCCGCATGTTGGGGTTAACTTTGTTCATCCCTCTCCCATTCAACAATATCAAAATTTTGAACAACTGAATATATTAAATCCGACCCATCAGTTAAATAATGGAAAAAAGAAAGGAAAAAACCACAACAATAATAATCTAGGACCAGGAGGGAATCACCCCCAATAGAACCAACCTGTCGGGGGAAACTAGATTCAGGGGAACCCGAACCTCTAAGGGGGAAATAATAACAAACGCCAAGGGAAGAATAAAAAAAATATTTGGACAAACTTCCCTTGTGCCCTTTGCGGTGAGTATGGCCATTGTACCCACCATTTCCCTAAAATCAATGACTTTAAATGAATGAAAGAATCTGGAAATGGACCATGTCCCCCAACACCACCGGCCCCTCAGCAGGGCCCACAAAAATATATGTGGCAACCACCCCTAGTCGTGCTCCATAACCCCATTCCATAGCAAGGGGTGATGAACACCCAACATGAGATGCAGTCTTACCCACCACAGATGGGACAATATCCAAACCCGGGAACTTCTGTAGATCACACTATCCTCATCACTAGCATGGAAGAGGTTCTTCTACAAATGCACAGTCGTCAATATAGCGCACCCCCTGACCCTACTCCCACTACCTCGGAATCCATCCCAGTCACAAGTGGACAACCTTTAATGACTCCATGCCCTAATACTGAGATACCCTTTCATATTCCTCACATCCCATTGTGATAGAATGTCAACAACCCTTAGGGTAGGGCAGCCCACAATTATAGTCTGGTTGATGACTTGGCACAATCTCCTGCTGCCATGTTAGTTTTATAAGTCCTTCAAACCTATCCTACTCAATGGAAGTCATTACTTTCCACCCTAGGGAAAGTAGACCCTACTGACACACGACTCATCACCTTTGATATTGATAGTGGGGAACCCCGTTTCCCTGCTCTAGTAGCTTTCCAGATACCGGTTCAGATCTGGAACATCACAGTTCATCGCTTCATCATTGATGAAGGTGCCTCCACATGCATCATGTCCAAAACAATATGGTAGAAACTTGGCTCCCCCGATCTTATACCATCCGCCATCACTCTTAGAGCTTATGATGGATGCTCATCCTCTCCTGAAGGGCTCTTTCAAAATGTCCCCGTTGAACTCGGGGGAAAGACGATCCTCATTGACATTGACGTTATTAATGCTCCGCTCGATTACAACATCTTGTTCAGACGTAGCTACATGTACACTATGAAGGTTGTGACCTCTTATGTGTTTTTCAAAATGATGTTCCCCCACAATAGGAAGATCGTCACCATCAACAAAGTGTCACATTATGAGCCCAACCCTTCCTCCAACATCGATAACATATTACCTTTTGTCCACACTAATCCCGATGCCTACCCACTCATCGAGATGGATCCCTGAATTTTAAAAGACCCATCCTTTCTAGGGACATACCATGGATAACCACCGCTCATACATCCCTCAGCACAAGTCTATGTCATCTCATCCAATGAAACAAAAACTAGAGATACCCTTCCTCCCACAGATGCTTCCTTACTATCTGACGTCCCACTGGTCACAGAGATCCTTTCTTAGGAATCCACTGAGAACTCTTTAGCTCCACCTTTTTCTGACTTTACCCTCCCCCAGGGCCAGATCCCGGTTTGGAAGACAATCCCCCAAGCCATTACTCAAATCCCCTTCTTTTAACTCCCACCAGGCGTACAAGATTTCCAGGTAACCGCAACACTTACCCTTCCCAATATGGTGCTGGCAATTCTAGTATGGTATCTACATCCACCTGTGATGGTCCCTCAACCATCCCTCCCTCCCCAAACAAAAGGAATCTTGATGCAGATTCCAATACTTACTCCAACTGCACCACCCTCACCCCCACTCACTAGCGCCACTGCGACAATTGGGGGTAGGTGGAAGAATAAATAACCCACCGCTCCACTTCACCCATGAGTTCAGCCTCCTTGAGCACTATGTGATAAAGATGGACACCCAACCAATAAATGTATGTCTCTTCTTGAGCTATGCAATTTAACGCAACTCCCTCGGGAAATGACACCACTCATCATTACTTCCAACACTACAACTACATCCCCTAATACAGGTAGCAAAAGGGTTGTGAACCAAATTCACATGTTCCATCTATTCATATTATGTCCATTACACCCACCATTGCCTGACATTACCTCAATTTTGGCACACGCTAATGACACTCCACCAGAGCTTTCAGAAAGAACCCCTTCCACCCGTGTCATCTCAACCACATGTTACTGGCATCCACTATGTCACGACCGCAATCAACGAATGGATGAGATGTCCTTGCTCTCTCTGCAAATCACTTGATCATTTCACATATCATTGTGTTATGATCCTTGAATATAGGCATCGCCAAATGGCCCTTATTCAAAATCCTACACACCCCCCACCACCAACAGAACCAGTGGTTACCCCTACTCCATCACCTGATATTGTTCATATCTTCTCTCTGGAGCCTGAGTCACTCCCTACTCCCCCATGGTTCTTGGATAGTTTCTATGAGGATTTACCCCCAAATCTCCCCAATTATCCAGTTCATTTCCCCACAGAAATTTTACGCCCGACTACCATTTTCAACCCACGATATCTCGATATTTGGTTTATGTCAAGCGAACCAGTGCAACCCCCTTGGGTCATTCCCCCTACTTCTTTACCACTAGAAGCCAACCACACGATGACAGTCACCAATGTTACTCCCCTGTATCCCCTATATTCTCAACAGTTCCACTGCGACGACGACATCCTTGAGGAATTAACGACCCCTGATTTCCCTTGGGATCCACTCCATCACAGATCACTCTTTCTTTCACGAAGCCTTTGCGCCACATAACCAAAACTCCATATATGTAATCAAAACCAAATAATTTCTCCCATCAGGGCATATAGATTGGTTCAACAACCCTATCCCTGCCCCCGACGCTTTTGAAGAAGGAAACATGGCCAGCATTTCCCCTACCATCATAATCAATATTTCCATCAAAGATGGAATCATATAGGAAATCACCATAGGTTCTGCATGCTCTTCTAAAGAACTCATAGCTTACAAATCTCTCTTCTAGAAATACCAGGACATTTTTGCTTGGTCATACATAGAGATGCCTGACCTCGATCCCTCTATTGTTGAGCATTGTATAGACACATGGCCTTATATCACACTTGTACGACAAAAGTAATGTCCACTACACCCATCCAAATCGGCAACCATAAAAGCCAAAATTGACAAATTACACATTGTTGGGTTCATATACCCCATCACATATACGTCATGGGTCTCCAAACCCGTCCCCATTAACAAAAAACAGGGCATTATCTGGGTCTGTACGGATTTTCGCGATCTTAATCACATCTATCCCAAAGACAACTCTCCAATGCCCTTTATCGACCAAATTATCAATGATTGTGTTGGCCACGAGGTTTTTTCCTTCATGGATGGTTTCTCTGGCTACAACCAAATTCAGATTCACCCAACCGATCAATACAAAACAACATTCACTACCCCTTGGGGTAATTTTGCATATCGTTTCATGCCTTTTGGCCTCAAGAACGCTGGTGCCACTTTTCAACACACCATGACATACATTTTTCATGATCTGGCTTAAATCATCCTTGCCTACTTCGACGATCTCACTGATCAATCCAAGAAGTGCACACAACATCTCGGTGACTTACACATTGTCTTTCATAGGTGTTGTCAGTACAATATCCGCTTGAACCCTTTCAAGTGCGTATTTTGCATCACTGCTGGGCGCCTCCTTGGGTTCATCGTCTCCCAACACGGCATCACAGTGGACCCCCTCAAGGTCCAAGCTATCATAGAAGTTCCCCCCCCTCAAAATTTACGCTAGCTGCAAAGCTTACAAGGCAAAGCTAACTTCTTACACCACTTTGTCCCCGATTATGCCACTCGTGCACACAGTTTCCTTCGCCTCTTACGTCATGATATCCCATTCCAATGGGATGAACATACCCAAACCACTTTTGATGATCTCAAAATGGCCCTCTCCAATGCCCCATTGATCAGTCCACCCGACTATGACCACGACTATATCCTCTACTTATTGACATTATCCATCTTTGTAGTAGAAGTTCTCATCCAATTAGGGGATGACGACCGGGAGAATTTCATTTACTATATTAGTAAAAACCTTTCAGGTCCACCCTGGAAACACAATCATGAAGATAAACTCTCCCTTGTCGTTGTCCTCACAGTCCAAAAACTGCGCCATTACATATTGCTTTGAACTACCAAGGTTGTCGCAGATTCCAATCCCATGAAATACTTTCTCAGTCACCGAAAAATTAATGACAAATTTGCCCGATGTATCATCATCCTTCAAGAGTACGACCTCAAATTTTCAACACCCAAGAGCAAGAAATCCCTCGTCCTTGCCGAACTCATTAAGACATTTCCTTCTGATACTACTAGCTCTCCCATCAATATCGACTTCCCTGACAAACATCTCTTTTTCATCCCTTTGGATGATCCTTGGTACGACGATCTCCTCATCTACCTCCGAACACAGAATTTCAGAAACCACCTCTCTCAGGATAATTGTAAACGTATTCTCTACCAGGCCCCTCGATACCTCCTTATCGATGATATCTTATATCGACAAGGGGTCAAAACCATAATTCATCGATGTTTGACTATCAACGAAGTCGATAAAGTCTTGAATGATTGCCACAATGGTGCCTGCGGTGGCCACCTCTCAGGGATGTCCACCACCCAGAAAATCATTCGAGTAGGCTACTTTTGGCCCACATTGTTTCACGATTGCATCCACACTGTGAAGCGATGTGAAAAATGTCAGCTATATTCCAACAAAGCACAAGCACCACCTGCTCTTTTACACCCATTCATTACTATTGGCCCCTTTTGCAAATGGGGCATAGAATTCATGACTTGCAACCCTCCATCTAGAAATGGACACAAAAACATCGTTGTTGCAGTCGATTACTTCACCAAGTGGGTCGAAGCCATGCCTACCTCCAACGACACCACTGACACTGCAATGCGTTTTTTCTTTAACCACGTCATATCCCACTTTGGAATCCCACTACAGCTCATCTCTGATCATGGGAAACACTTCAAGAATGATATTTTCATAGAAATTTCCTCCAATTTAGACTTCTCCCATGATTTTTTCTCCCCATACTACCCTCAATCCAATAGACAGGTAGAGGCAGTCAACAAGGTCCTTAAAACCATGTTGTAGTGCACTGTTAACAAACATAAGACCAATTGGCATCATATGTTGTTTTCCGCACTATGGGTTTATCACACGATAGTTAAAACTTCCATTGGTTTCACACCATTTCATCTTGTCCATTGGGCCAAGGCCATTCTCCCCATCGAGTGAGAAATCCCCACCTTACGCACCACTATTGAGATATTACCCGACACTGCTCCAATGGAGCAGTACTTGTTGAACTTAGAGTCACTAGATGAAGACCGTCAGTATTCATTACAGAACAATGAGGCAGCCAAAAAATGATCGAAGGCCACCTTTGATCGCCATGTCAACCTTCTCTCATTCAACAAAGGTGAACTCGTCCTTGCTTATGATATCTCTCACGATACCCTCTACCATGGAAAATTCGAGTCATTATGGCATGGAGATTACATCATCCAACATTGCGTCACTAAAGGTGCCTACATCCTAGCCTCCCCTGAAGGCCACCCTCCGAAAGAACCCGTCAACGGGTTGTACTTAAAGAAATTTTATGCTTTAGGGTAGCCATTCTACACTAGGATTTTTCCTTTAGTACGCTTTTTGTAGAGTTTTTAAATCTTCTTTTTTCCTCCATGCCTTGCATCTAATCTATCATTTGTGTTATTGACAGATGCCTCCTCCATCATCCTATCACATCGGTTATGCTGACGGAGCTATCTGTTGGACATAGAATTGTGCTTCAATTGCTTGGGCCCTCTATACCCCCTCACATGAACTGCTCCACTCTAACGACATATTTTTGGGCTCAACGACCAACAACCAAGAAGAATACAAAGCTATCATTAGCCTCCTTGTCGAGGTCAGTCACCACCATATTCGTCACCTTAGCATCTTACTAGATTCCCAACTCGTTATCCTCCAGCTCAACAATGTGTATCGTGTCCACGATCCTTGCCTCTTTCGCAAATACCTGCAAGTTAGACTTTTATCTCGACATTTTGACTCAATCACATTTACACATATCCCAAAAAAATGCAATCAAATAGCAGATAATATGGATAACCTAGTGTTATATTGGCATTTATCACATCAAGTTACCATTACACGTACATAACCTATCAAAATTCTGTCACAACATATAAATTAGACATCATAAACAACATCACAAAAACATCAACACATCTGAACATCACAAGGATCCCAAAATATATATCCATATATCTATA
>JZKD02S0961133.1:253588-289867 GCA_000966675.3 Picea glauca
ATATATCAAATGTGCCATCAATGTTTACAAAAAATAGTACAACATGTACAATATCTGTAGGTCAGTGAACCACCTCACCCCTATAAGTACAAAATCAGTGTCACAACATCATATACAAAATGGACTCGCAAGCCTATAAGTATAAAAATGGTGTCAAAGCATCAGGGCCCGCAGCTCTTCCGGAACTCCCACACATTGCTCCAGGACTCCCTTGTCCTGGATACACATCCACATTCCCTCAGGAACCCCCTGTAGTACCTCCTCCAATCGGTGGCGGAAAGCCTCAAACTCCCCCCCGACCCCCACCAGAGGAGCATGTGAAGGCCCTGCACCTGGGTCCTCAAATCGACACCTCTTCCCTTCTCTCTCATCGTCGGTCGACCTCACACCAACCTCATCCCATTGTCATCTCTCCCCTACCCATGGCTCCTCCCATGATGATCTCATAGGCCCCTGACGAACCAACGCTCTGACCAACTCAACCTTTCATTCGCGAGGTACCACATCTGCACACACAACACAAATGATAGCATCAACATCCATCCATACATAAAACATATTCTATACTATCTAAAAATCAAAACCATGAAATTAATGTACCTCTATGGTCGAACACCTCTCGAGCAGGTAGAACCATATCTAGGTCCTCCTAGAATTCCACTCGACTATACGGGTATCGGAGTATGATCTGTGGCATCTGACACCACACCCATGCAGCCTCGACCGTAAAGTAATGGCCACCCTCCCCACCCCCATGACAAACCAAAATCGTCACCCATCGGCTTAGTCATGGCTCTCGCACACCAGGTGCGTCCAATAAAAATATCGGGTGCAACATCGACACCCTCTCCAAAAACCAACCTACCAAGATTGACCCAAAGGAAAACTCCCTTGAGTTCGCAACTCGACACCTGTTGAGATGCCCCACCATCTTGGCATGTAGCATCAACTCCTAGGAAAAGTGCTTGCCTCTAAGTTCCCTCTGCATGATCCTCAACTGACCACCACTGATCCACTGAGTAGACAGAGACCCATAAACCCTCACAATCATCGATGTAATGCACCGATGCACAAGGGAATCCATCACCCATATCCTCACCATGGAGCCTGACATAAATTCCTATCCACTACAATAGGTCCAGGCCAAGACAACCAACTATCCATCCCTAGGTAACACGGGCTTCACCAGTAGCATGGTTCCCCGAAAAGGGAGCCCTGTCAAAAAATACACATCCTCCATCACAGAGAATGTGATATGCTCACCTTGTACAATGAAGCACTGTAGATTAGGGCTCCACATTGAGATAAGGAACTGTAGCAGGTAGTCTTGTGCCCGCACCGGTGAACACTAACAAAACTTTAGCAACCCATAGGCTGCCAAAGGGCCCCATACAACCGACTGCTCATCTCTCACCTCCTCTTTCATGCACGTCTAGTCCCTCTCCCTCCAGTGGACCGACATCATCAACTAGTCACTTGAATCTACACATACAATATTTGATCAGCCATCACAACCCATAAAAACACCAAAATATCTAAAGAAGATAAGATTTTGCACCCTTCAGATTTGCCTCATGGGCACAACGTTTTTCCCCACAGGCATGCACATATGCATGCTTGTTCATCCCACATTTGCGCACCCATGCGCGACTATTGAAAATATAGGAGCACGCATGTGCCCCTGTCACACACACAGACACAAATCCTAGCGTGCATGTTCGCTACATAGTTGCGCACACATGCACAACTGTCAGGAACATAGTCGGGCATGCATGTGTTGTTGTTCTTTGAACTGGAATGCATCCAATGCGTAAATGTTTTCCCCATTCTGGAACCCCCATGTGTGGTTGTCCCAAATACAACCATGTACTCATGCACGTGAATCATTCAATCGCCCGCGCATTGGGTGGCCCACCCTCACAAAACCCCCCTGTACGACTATCTGTACAAGCCCTGCCCAAAAAATAAATCCTAATTACTATGTAGGAGGATATGACCACTAACCTAGCACTCGCTGATCCTGAATTGGCTGGCTCGATCTCCCAGAATATCCAAATCTCCTCTGAAACCTCTCGTCCACTAACTATGATAGTAGGTACAAATGAGGTGGCATTGTGGGCCCTACAACTATATATAGTCCCTTTGCCAAACTTCGAGGATCAATTACGGGAGCTCTGAGCGTTCATTTTCCAATCCATCTTCAACAATAGGATTAGAATCCCATTGCCTACACAGTCACACTCCCGGAGCCTCCATCCATCCTCGGCCCTCGGGGAGCATTTTTCTCACATCACACCTAGGTATGCATGATCATATTCATAATTATTGAATAATTGTTACAGGTTCTTTATCTTCATATATTGTTCACGTTGGGTATTCACTTTTTAAGTGTGCAGGTACTTGGTCATCAACACATCGACACTACCCCTCCAGGTATATCATCAACATTGTCATGTACTCATTACCTCTGAATATCAATTGCATCTCCCAGTCACACCCTCCAATATTTGCCTCTAGGGTCCCTCCATCCAGCTCTGCAGTACTCACACCTCCAATGCATTTCATTACTGTCAACTGGTATCACTCTCTCCCACATGAGTTGTCCCAATTATAGTCCCCTATAGCACTCTAACACTCATTCTTTTTTTCACCCCCTAGGGCTAGGAGTCCCAATAGTCTTCGAATTCCTGAGAATCAGTTGCATGCTCCTTCTCCTCATTTTTCTATCTTCCCCACGATGGACTCTCGGGAAATCTCATTACGGTTCCCATTTGAATACACCTCCAACGTATCATTAACCCTCCATTTCATCCACCATCATTTTTTCCCTCTGTAGATTGTCATCCATTCATTTCCCTGATACAGAAACCCACCTATGGGTCCCCCATCCTCCACCTATTTTCCCAGCAACTTGCACCCTCATCAGCCAAGCCATCATGCACTGGGGCACCCATTTTTGTATATGCACAGTTATCCCAACTTATTCTTTATTAATTTGGTAACTATACAAAACCTTTGTTTCCTGCATTTATATAGCTTTCGGTTGTCACCTTTAGCAACATTCCTTTTCCGACAAAGAAACCTTTGTCACCCTTGGTTGGGGCATTTTTCACCTCCTACCCTTAATGAAATTATCCATAAACCCCAAGTATATTATAGTCCATACACCTTTTGATCTTTATGTTTATCCATTTTGTCACGCGTATGGTCCAGTTCACCCACGCCTAGTCGTCCCCCTGATGCTAGGTTCAGTTTCATGGTTGTTGCCAATCATCCTTTTCATATATCTCCAACCAAGGGTAGTCTTGAGTCTCACCCCTCCTTCACTTCGTTCATGTTCCTCATCAGTTCTTGATCTTATCCAGTGGATTTCACGAAGCCCTTCATTTCTTGGAGTCGTGTCTCCCTATATTTCGACCTCAGTACAACTTCTAGATGGGTGATAGTATCTTGACGCTCATTACCTTCACAAAGAGGAGTCTCAGATGACACATAGAGAACCATCATTGCTCTATGCTGTCATTGACCCCCGTGACATTCGACTTCAACACTTTATCATGTTGTGGTGTGTCTTACTTTGTGGCTATTGCAGTTGTTTTTATATTTTCCAAAGACCTCTTAAACTTGTTAGGCCATCAATTCCTATGACTCCTCCACACTTCTTATAGGTTTCATCACCTCTTTTCCTAGTTTTTTCACCATCATAATTGTCTTTTTCCATTATCAACATGCCCTCAAGGGCGTTGTTGTCATCTACACCAACACACAGCTTTAGTTACTGTATTACACATTTTTGAGTTACATGACACGAGCATGGGGCATGCCCCCCTCGTTTGTACACAGTTTTATTTTTCCACACCTTGTGAAAGGTTTGGGTTTTACAGGTTCCCCTCTCCTTCCAATGGGTCTCTCTTAAAATTCCCCTCAACACTCTTTCTTACACAGGTACTCTCAGTAGAATAAAAATTGATGTATTTTGGCTATACATATGCTCCTAACCTCACACATCAGGCGACATTTTTTATCACTGAAATTTCATTCGCAAATGGTTACAGGAATTCGGCATCTCCAAACACCTATTAGTTCACCCATAGCTTCAAAAATTCATTTCCAAAGGGCACAAAACTATACAACTGGTTATAAAATTAGCATGCGCTAAGGATAGAAAGGAAGCGTGCGCACATGCGCCAGTCGAAAAACTCTGGAAAAGCGCACATGAACCTGATGCACGACTATGGACGCAAAAATCCACGCATACCTCAAAACGGTGCATTTATGATTTTGGTCGGCCTTCCACCCACTTTCGGTTCATATCCCAAGTCGATTTGACAACCAAATCCAAGATGAATCTGAGTTAGGGGATGATCAAATGCCTAAGGGTGCCCTAAAGAGCCCCTTGTTCACATTAAAGACTGGTTGAATAATGCCTCAAAGCTTTGCTATAAAAAGAGGCCATGGGTGCACTACATTTTCAAGGAATTCATTTGTATTGTTATGCTTCCTATCTTCTCTTGGAGGATCCTCTTTCCTCATCAAGATCATACAAGTACCATTTCATTGAGCTATTCACATCACCTCTTGAGTGAATGAGCTTTGGATTTCTTCACCATTTCCTTCTAGTTTGTTATTTGTAAGAAGAGCTCAATCTTTGGGGGTTCAAGAGCCCTCCCTTGGAAGAATATGGGACCCATAAGTCTCCCTTTCTCTTTGTGGTTTTCCCACTAATACAATCTATCCATTGGTGGCATGAATGGTTTTTATTTTTTATTTTAATATCCTTATGCACTCTAGTTTAGTTTCTTTTATTGTTTTTAGCTTAGTTGTTTGTTTATTTCTCATGCTTGATGTTTCTAACTCTTGGATTCACTGCTATATTTTATAGCTAACCCAACTAGACTTGTAAGAATCCTTAATTTTCTCATTTAGGTGATGAAAGGGATGCAACAACGACCTAGATATGTCCTACAGACAATCCAATGACTTTCACTTCTTCCAGTGATCTACAACGTATATTCACTCCGGGACTCCAGAGCTTCGAGGCTTCTGCCTCTTTTACAACAAATGACTTAAAACAATTGGAGTGGTGAATTCTAAAGGACTTGGGGGTTTAACATCCACTCTCCTTACCTTGATCTGACAGTTTTGTGGGGTCTTTAATTCTCCCGAACAAATCTCATCTTCTCACTTTAAAAAAAAAGAGATTTCTCTTCTTCTTGGGACATACTCTCACTATCCCTCCTCGTGCTTTGTCACATGAAGGAATTAGACTCTGGATAACACCTTGCACTTCTCTCTGGAGATTTTCTCCTAAATTAATCGAACCTTGGCACACACTTTTCACTTCCCTCTTGAACTTGGGACTTAAATAAGTCTCTTGCACACACCTTGTGCTATCTCTCCTTTCAGTTTGTTCAACACTTAACAAAGTGTCAACCTCGTGCAATTTTTGCATTTGTTTCCCTTGTGATATCTATATAATAATGAGAGTATAGGCACACGCCTTGCTCTCTCTCTATGTAAAATTATGAAGTCTCTCGTGATCTTTTGAACCTGTAATGGTTCAGCCTCTACACTCCTTGCATGGGCACTGTGCACTCCTTTCACCGAGATTTCAGAAGAGAAACAATTGAAACTTAAATTAACAATAAGGATTCATTCAACCAACCATTTAGATTCATACACACACATAAAATGCATAGATAAATAACATAGCATTTACCCAATTACTCAAATACAAGAAAGCCAAGAACTTGAAAGCAATTCTCTCTTCTTCTATATTCCTTCAACAAATATTTACAAGGGTTTCAACAACTCTCAATAGCTTTTAGCTTCTGATTTAAGATTTTTCTTTCAACAACTAAAACATTAAAAGAAAATACAATCTCTTGGAGAAAATATAATGGATCAAGCTTCAAGAGCTCATGGAATCTTTAATTACAATGCTTTCAAAATTTAAAGTGACGTTCTCTCCTTGGAATCCAAACTAGTTGAGTATGTTGCGCTGGATGTTGAGTCACCTTCCACTTTTCCTCATTATATGACATCTGTGATGCTCCTGCATCATACTCCTCTGCTGAAAAAATCACGATCTCCGACTCATGGATTTATTGTTATTGTTTTTGAGATCCTCCAGGGTCCCAAATTTTGACTTGAAGCTGTCCATTTTCTTCTCTTTCTTTTCGTTGTTGTTTTTATTTTCGTTCCCCTACTATTGCAGGCTTTTCTCGTGGTCTCCAAATCATATGTTGCAGAGCTTCATTTAGCTTACCACCACAGTATTCTCTTGTATCATTGGATAACCTTTCTACCAACCCTCTCAACTCCATAATTTTATTTTCAATCCTATCCCCTGGCTGGCTCTTTTGTTGCAACTCTCTCTTGCTCTCCTGACAAATTTTTTGTTGTAGGATGTTGTTATTCACTGGTTTCTTCTCCTTATTATTTGTTTCCTAAAGAATATTACCTTCTTGAATGTTTCATTTTCTATTCTTCATGATTGCATCCCTATGATAGTCTTCCTCTATCTTTTGATGGTTTAACTAATCCTCCAGTATCTTCAATTCCTTCTCACACTGACTGAGCATGGTACCTAAATTCTCCTCTTGAATATATCTTTGTCTCACAATTGTGTGGGCCTCATATTATTTATTTTCCTTTTGAACATAAATTGACTTCTTTCCACTCTCCTTTTTTTTGACAGTCTCCAATGGACACCCTTCTGTTGCACCTACTATCACACACAAACTACTAGTTTTAAAAACTTTTGGCCCCTTGGCCTCTTCCCTGGATTCCTACTACATCATTTCCTCACAAGTATGAGCACATTTGAAACTCATTCCAAGTGATATAATTATCTCTCCTATCCTCATACTACAACACTATGGATCTTCTTTTTCCTTGAAGATTTCCTTCCCACTCATGAGAAGTATACTCAAACTAGACTCCTCTTTAACTCCCTTATATTCTAATGGAAACAACATATGCTTACACCCACTTTTGTCAAGGGTATAAGTATTCTTCCTTCCATCATGTATGAAATTCCTTTCATGTTGCCATGTTCGCCCCAAAATAAAATGACAAACATCCATAGGTATGACATCACTTAAAACTTCATCCTTATAACTACCTATTTTAAAATCAACTTTACACTGTCGACTTACCATGACTTGATGTCCTTTCTACATCCATGACACCATGTATGAACTTGGAGGTGTTTTCATATCCAAATTTATCTTTTCCACCATCTCCATGGATACCAAGTTTTCATTACTCCCACTTTATATGATGACCTTGCATACTTTGTTTCTAGTTTTGCAAGCAATACTGAACAAACTATTCCTTTGGACTGGTTCTCGTACCTATTTCTCAAGATTTATGAGATATTTCCTCATCATGAGGGATATTCCTTCTTAAACTGATTCTTCCTTCATCTCTGTCTCCACATTCATCTGTTTCACCTCATAAATGTGAGCTCCTCTAACTCTTGCATTTTTATTTTCAGGACATTCCCAAGACATATACCTTGTTTTCCCACAAGAATAAAACTTCACTTCTCCTCCTCTGCCTCTTCATCTAACTCTTAGAAAATTATTTGTTACTCTAGAGTATCCTCCTCTGTCTATGTGACTTTTAAATCCTCCATCTTCTTCCCTAGATTCCTGGAACTTTTCTCTGGTGGTTCCTTCTCCTCTGTCAAGATTCTTTCCCTTGTTCCTCTGACTCGGTTTGCTTGGCAATTTTTCTTTTGCCTTTAGAGCTACCTGATAATCCTATTATATGGTACTCATCATAATCATACTAATATAATCCTCGATTTCATACCTCAACCCATTTATATACCTAGAAACTTTCTCTTCATCATTCACCCTATGTCCTTCTCCTATATTCAACTTATAAAACTCTTTAGTATACTCCTTCACCGAAAAACCTGTATGTCTCAGATTCTGCAACTTTCTGAATATATTCAACTAATAAAACTTGGGTATGAATTTAGTCTTGAGCTTAGCTACCATTCTAGACCAACTCTTAATATTGACCTTACCTTTCCTCCTTATGTCAGCGTGAAACTCGTCCCACCATAAAGTTGCACGCCCCTTCAATCTGGTCATTGCATGCTTTACTTTCTTCTCATCATCAATCTCTTCATATTCAAAATACTTGTCTAAAGAACTTATCCAATCAATTAGTTATTCTACATTCAAATTACCTTCATACATAGAGACTTCCATCTTTGATTTGGTTCCCATATTGAAAAAAACTCTCAACAGTTGCTCCGCTGCTTCTTATTCTCCTACAACTTCTTCTTCTGCTTCTATATATTCACTTTTAGCTTCACTAAGATAAAAAATATATGATTATCTCCTTTTTGTTATTTCCATGGAATCCAAACTTGTATAAAGTTTTCTCATTTCCTCCTCCATAGTTGCATTGACTACAAGTATCTCCCTGCGTCTCCTTGGTGTCATGGCTCTAAATGTTTATTCTCACGGAGCTTATTCCTTCTCTGATACCACTTTATGCAAACCCCCCTTAGGGCTCACATGACATCCTGGTCTAGGATCAATTTACATAGGAGATGAAGTGGCTCTCGGGTCGCCACTGAACCCTTAGAATTATTTTCCATAGGCCTTCTCTCCTTTTCCTCCATGAAAATTTAGGTTCGCGTGGGTCATTTTACTCCAACGGAGTCTTCACATGACCTCAGGCCTAAACCCTGGGGATTAACATTTTGAAGGTTCTAACTTCGGTGGATATCACATGTGACTGCAGGCTAGGACCACACACTTAGCTAAAGGTGCTTATATATATCTTTTTTACTCTGACGCTCCAGAACTTCGAGCTTCATAGGTTTTAACCACACAACACATCAAATCTCCCAAACGCCGAATTGGCGAACTCTTGATTGGGCACAATCTAGAGATTTGTTACTTTGGCACTCTGGAACTTCAGGATTTGAAAGTTCTACCAGTAACACCAAATCCCCCAAATATTGAACTAGCGAAGGGCAGAGATCCATGGTCCACGTTTCCCCTTCAATGAATGACCAGGATCTACTCTAGGCTTCGGGACATTGAGACCTTCTACAAAAAATCAACTTTCATCCAGAATCCTTTGGATTGTCAAATTCGATAATCTGCTGACATGTGTACTCGACAACCAATGGTTAGGATTTACTCGAGAGTTCGGGACTTTGGTACTTTCCCTACTCCGTGCAACAACCACTAACTTCTCATAGAGTTTCAAATCTCTGAATGCGTGAGATCTATGACTCACATTCACTCATTTACAGATCCAACAACTGAGATCAGATCTTATCCATGACACTTCTCCTTTGGTTTGGGTTTGATCCAATGGATCATATCTGTCCTACAACCAATCCAATAAATTCCACTTCTACCAGTGATCTACGATGTAGATTCAATCTCGGACTTCAGAGCTTTGGGGCTTCTGCCTCTTTTAGAACAAATGGTCATTGTGCGGGGTTGTGACTTCTCTCGAACAGATCTCGTCTGCTCAATTTTAAACAAATATATTTATATTATTCTTGGGACTTACTCTTGCTATCCCTCCTCGAGATTTGTCACTTGAAGGACTTAGACTCTTGCGCTTCCCTCTAGAGTTTTTCTCCTAAAAGAATCGAACCTTGGCGCATGTGTTTCTCTTCCCTCTTGAGCTTGGGACTTAAAGAAGTGTCCCACAGACACCTTGTGTTATCTCTCCTCTGATCTTCTTCAACACTTAACAAAGATTCAACCATGTGCACTCTTTGCATTGGTTTCCCTTATGAGATTTTATACTCATGTGAGTATAGGCACACTGCTTTCACTCTCTCTGCATAAACTTAGGCAATCTCTCTTCAGCTTATGAACCTGTAATGGTTCGGCCTTCGCACTCCTTGCATGGGCACTATGCACTCCTTGCACTGATATTTCAAAAGATAAACAATTGAAACTTAAATTAACACTAAGGATTCATTCAACCAACCATTTAGATGAATACACACACATAAAACACAGAGATAAATAACATAACATTTACCTAGTTACTCAAAGACAATAAATCCTAGAACTTGAAAGCAATTCTCTCTTCTTTTATATTCCTTCAACAAATATTTACAAGGGTTTCATCAACTCTCAACAACTTTCAGCTTCTTCTTTCAGCAACTACAACAACTACTAACAACCTCTTTTGGTCCTATATTACATTGATTTATACATGAGGGGGCTTCTCAAGCCTTCCCTTCAGGCTATATTAGTGCTTTCATATCACAATTAAAGAATCCTACTACTAGGATTATTACAATAAATGAAATATTACAACCCATATATGAGTTGGCGCTCAAAATATGTACAATCCTACAAACATTAAAAGAAAATTAAATCTCTTGGAGCACATACAATGGCTCAAGATTCAATATCTCATGGGATCTTTAATTACAATGCTTTCAAACTTTAAAGTGACATTCCCTCCTTGGAAGCCAAACTAGTTGAGTGTGTTGTGTTGGATTTTGAGTCACCTTCCACCTTGCCTCATTAAATGATGTTAGTGATAAGCCTGCATCAACAAGGAATTCTAGGTATGCATGGACGCATCCAAGGAAGGTTTAGGAAAATTTTTGATTCAAGACGGACGAGTGATCACACACATTTCAAGAAAATTTAGAAATCATGAAGAGAACTACGCAATGCATGACTTGGAGTTATTAGCAATTGTATATGCCTTGAGAGTTTGGATACATTATCTGATTGGAATAAAATTTGAATTAAATACAGATCATTGTGGATTGCAACATATATTTACTTAGAGTGACTTGAACACGCGACAAAGGCATTGGTCATAATTACTTAGCGAATATGAATTTGAGATTACTTACATTAAAGGAACAATGAACAAAGTGGAATATGCATTGAGTCAGAGACTGTTAGCACTAGAAGTCACCTTCAGATTGCATAGAAGGTAAGCCCAATACCCATCATTTTATATAGTAAATGTAAATGACTTTTAGGTGATCAAATGGAGAGGACTCAATGATAATAACATTCTAACTTAGAAATATGGACTAGCATGCATAACCAGTTGAGGTATGGAATCAACTTTAGTCAGTAAGTTGGAGTAAGAGTGAATAGAGGGAAGACTCTGGTGAGGAGAGTGTAGAGGTATGTTGTGGACATTATGTCTTCCAGTAGCCTAAGGAGTAAAAACATAAATTCAAGATCCTCTTGAATTCAAATCTCAAAAAAACTGAGAGAAATTGTAACAACACTATAATATAACATTCATCATAATACAGTCATAACAATCCATGTGAATAAATCAATCATGAACTCTCTCAGTATAAAATTAAAATAAGATGGAGCAAGAAAGTTGACTTAGATTAACCAAGATGTCTCAAAAAAAATACATAACCAGAGAACCAATTGTTCTCAATCAAAATATTACAATAGTAGGGAGCCTAACTCAACCATTTGACCTTAACAAAATATCAAAACTGTCTATCTATACTAAAATGTTGCAACCACCAGGAATGTGATCATATCATTGCCTTAAAATCCTTCAGTCGGTGCCCACTCTGTCAAGTTGTGCAGACTTGATGATGTACGATGCGAGCCAGGCATAGTTATCCGATTTACAGGAAACATTTCCCAGAAGGAAGCTTCAGATCGTAAGTGTGCATTCATGGATTCTCTCTGCAATGTGTTATCACTAGGAGTCACCTTCTGATTGCAAGGAAGGTAATCCCAGCACCCATCAGATTATATGTGAAAGTATGAGTGTTTTTTGAAAGGTCGAATGAAAAACTCGAAATGATAATATTCTAACTCAGAAACAAGGCTAACATGTACCAGCAAATAAGGTCTTGACTAACTTCAACTAGTAGTTTGGGAGTAAATGTGGACAGAAAGAAGACTTGAATGAGAGAAATGTAAGGGCTACTGTAAACATCAAGTCCACAAGAGCCCAAGGAAGAAAGTTTCTTAAAACAAGATCTTCTTGAAATCAAAAAATAAGGAGATAAATAAACACCATGACAATAAAATGATCAAACATCCATCGTATCATTACCACAGTTATCCATATGAAGCATTCAAATATGAACATTTAGCATTAGAAGCAAATAGTCTGAAATAGAAGTCGATTTCTATGAGTCAAAAAGTCTTAAGTCTAGTACATACTAGATCACAGTCACTTTATCCAAGATATTACAGTTTAGGGAGCCTTTCTCAACCATCCGAACCTGCTAAAACAATTGATCTATCTATTTATAACAATAAAGGGAGGCAACAGGTGGAGGTACGAGTTCGCCTCTTTTCCTTAAAAATCTCTAAACATTTATTTATTCTAACAACTAAGATAACAGCCTATGCTATAAAATAGGGAAGTGTTGGTGACTAATCCAATCATGCTTCTAACTGCTTTGATCCTCTTTTTCTACTGAGCTCCTATTTTTCCATGTGTCCCTTTGGAGCTTGTAGTTTCCCTCTGAATGCCAACTACTACTTCTGTCATTTACTCCATTGTTAACTTATCCAAAATGGTTGGCCTAGTCTTCCTATATCCCTAGTGTTTGCTGGTAAACTTCCTTGTGTAGAAACTCTGGGTAGCGCACCTTAAAATGTAACAAGGAGAGAAGGTAGCGCTTGTAGGTAGCACCTCTGTGCTGTGTATGTGTAAACTGGCTTCCTATCAAATATTATGCAACACCTATAGGTAGCACCATTGTGTTGCACCCATATACCAATTCTTCCCTCTATGTAATATTATGCAGCGCTTTACGTAGAGCCACTATGTGCAGCTTATGTTCTCTGTAAGATATTATGCAGCACCTATACGTAGCACTACTTATGCTGTGTTTTCATACAGCTTTGGGTATCATTTCAAAAATGAAACGTCTTTGAATCTAGGACATGTGCAAGGAAATTTGTGTCCTTCCAATTATGAAAGATGTCTTGACTATACAATAGATAATGCCATTTACTACTGAGTGAAGATAGCACTTTAGAAAAAACTCAAAATCCATATAGCTAAACGCCTAGGAGGCTGTATAAATGGAAAACATAGTATCTGCATATCTGTTAACGCTCCCAAAAAGGAACAATTCCCAAAAATAGAGCTTACCCCTTACCAACTATTTTGTCATCTTAACACTTAGCCTCACACTCTTTCTAGTAGAAAGAGTATCTTCAATTGTCTCAACAGATTTCTTCTTCCTAGCATTGGCAGGCTTCTTTGGTGTAGCTAAGCTCTCCTTAGCCACTGGTTTATCATTTTCAATGGAAGCTTCTACCAACACCTGCAAATTTCTTTGAGTTGCCTCATCTTGCAAGTGTCTCAGCTCTGCCTTTATCTTCCTATTCTAAGACTGAAAGTCTTTGTTCTGTCTATAAAGATTCTTTAGTTGTTTACAAAGAGGCAGAGACTTTCTCATTGTGATCCTTGCCAAGTCCAGGGTATGGTTGTAGCCAATCATGAGCTCATTCATCTGAACCAAGTGGACCTTGTCTTCTTCTTTGAGACGAGCTATTTCTCTCCTTGAATCCCTAATCTCCTTAATAAGTATTTTGTAGGTCTGGCTGCCAAGGGGGTTTGGGACATGTGGAGTCTCACCAGGCTTCTTCTTGTCCTTTTTCTTCCATCTGTACAGAAGTTTCCTTGCATGTTTCATCATCCTTCTCAAAACCTTTTCCTTTATGCTTCTTCTCTTGTGCAACAACCTCTTCTTTATTCTTCATAGGTTTTTCACAATATTTCACAGGGATTTCATCTTTCCTGTCCAAAGGTATTTTGGTACCTTTACCCTTGATTTTCTGTACAAGGGTTTCTTGTTTTTTTTCTACATATTTTTCAATGCCTTTCCCTTTCTTCTTATGCATATGGGTTTCTGGTAAAGATTGCTCTTTAAGAACCCCCTTAGGAATTGATGACCTAGTGAAATGTCTTTTACCCTTGATTTCAATTGCTGGAGGAGGAGAGGGAAAGAGAATATTCTTCCCTTTTTTAGATGTCACCTTGGTAGAATAAGAAACTTCTTCTAAACCTGGTGGAGGTGGTGGTGAGAAATCTTTGTGTGGAGAAGGACAGACTTCCTCCTCAACTTCCCTGACCTACTTGTTGATCTCTGAAATAGGGGCTCTGCCCTTTCTCTTCTTGTTGATCCCTGCTTTAGTACTGGTAGGTGATGAAGAACCTGTGATATGTGATTGGGGAGTAGGCGTTGGGTCTATCTTGAAGTGAGAAGTAACCAAAAAATGCTCCCAGGAAATCTCTTTCTTTCCCAACTCTTCAGAGACAAGCATCCTGATAAGTCCAGAGTGGAAAAGACTAGAATCCACATCCTTAGATTTGGCTTGAACCCTATATGAAATTTTACCTATGCTTCTCAACAGGTAATAAGAAACATTCATCTAAACCTTACTAGTAAAATGTAACAACAACCTTATGTGGTAATGATACAAGGTGTTAAATCTCTCTTCACAACTAAAATATCTCTGTATGATTTTCAACATTATGTCAAACTGGTCGATCAACTGATTCCTTGGAATACTCTTAGATAACTCATTGGCTCGGTATTCAGGCTTGAAGAGATATTTAACAAAGGGTGAACTCAATACCATGGCCTTGAACCAATTTTCACTTGAAATGGGGATCCCTGTTGCAGCTGAGATGGAGGCTTCAGTTACCTCAAATTCCAAATCTCCAACTCTGGTTTTCCTGTCATCAAAATTTAATGCAAATTGTTTTGCTACTTCTGGGTGGCCTCTCTGCATGTTCTGGCAGAAAGAGAGGCATCCTGCTCTTTGAAACATCTCCCTTGCCATGGGTTTTGTGTCAAAAAGGCACACGTTCACAGGTTCTGTTCAAACTTTCTTTCCACCTTTGTGTGCTTTCTTCGACTGAGGGTTCTCCATGACTTAGAATGAGGGTTTTTAAGAGGCTTAAGGGATGCTATTGACCATAAAGCTTCAATTCAGGTTTCAAAAGCATAAAGATGGCCCTCCAAATTAACAGTGCTTAGAAAACGAGCTTGACTATGAGAAATGGACCTTCAGACTTATATAGGCTTTCAGAGTGTAGACTATGAAGAGGTAATTCCAAAATGACTCTTCGTACAGGATGAAAGGAAGAAAAGAATAATAAGAGAAGGTTTGAGAAGTGCCTCTGTGTAGCACAATGCATACACAGAGGATAAGCTGCAGGCTAGAGACTTTCAAAGGATATAACAAACAAAAGTAATCAAACCATGGACATGAGAGAGGATGTTTACAGGTATGGAAATATGGCTCCCCTACTACCTTGCAAGCTTAACAAACCGAAACCCGAGAACAAATCTCCTGTGAAAATTAATATGCAAAGGAGGTTGCATAGGATACCTATGAAGTCGACATCTATTAAGATCCTCAACGTGATCTTAGGATGAGACTGAGGAAACTTTGTCCCTGAAATCTCTCACAACATTGGATTTAGTTGACATACAGTCGCTTGATCGGAACTGGCAAACTTATGCAACACAACACTGATGAGATTTTCAAATTTGGAAACTGTTACCAAGGGTCATAAATGCAAGATATTTTGAAATAACTTCAACCGACTACTGGCACTGAAAACAAGGGACATAGTATCAGTCGTGGCAATCATGAATTGGACTGGATGAATGATAAATGTGACAGGTTCTATGAAACTGCCTACTGAGTGGGCATTTCTTCCAAATCAAAAAATGATTGGGTAGGTAAGTGGGGATGATGAGGCATGCATGTGAGGTCATGAGTGAGGAGAGAGGTGTGCCACATAATCCTGATCATGGTAGGTATCAACCTAGGGATAAACCATGAGAGGGAACTTAAAGAATAGGCCATGAGCTAAAAGGGTTTTAAGGATCAAAAATCAAATTGAGGATCTGCACATGAGCTATGACTCAAAGGTTTAGTCATCAAAAGGGGTCCTATCAAACATAACATTAAAGGGATGAGAAATTTATTTTAAAGAAAAAATAAGAATCAAAGGATTTTAAAAATGATAAAAACAAACTAAAAGACCCAAGGCAACTTAGTGTGATAACATTGGCTCCACAGGGGATGGCATGCCCCCTGCGGGATGCCAAGAATGAGTAGATTCAGTGCCTTATCCTAGGGCTATGGGTTCAGTTATGGGAACACAAAAATAAAAATAAAATGATATTTACAATGACATGAAGAGCCACTCCAGGCTCAAGCAAAGTACTTTTTCAAGAAATGCCCATTTACGGGGCCACCAAAAACCTTTTCATTCTCCATATTCTGTAAATTGAAAGTGTTATTAGGGAATACCTTAGATATTTTGAAAGGACCAATCCATAAAGCTTCAAATTTTTCGTTCTTGCCTTTATCTTGCCTCGGTGCATCCCACTTGAGCACCAGATCGCCCAATTGGAAATCCTTTTTTTTCACCTTCTTATCGGATGCCTGCTTGATCTTCAGTTGATGATCATATGCTTTATCTACCAGTTTCTCTCAGGTCTATTTCACTTCAACCAACTATTGAATCCTCCTGAACATATCATTCGGCTCCCCTTGATAATCTTGGAATATTTTTTCCATAGGCAAGGCAAGTTGAGAAGGGAAAATGGCCTCAACTCCATACACCAGTTGTAAAGGAGAAAAACCCAAGGCCCTCTTTGTTGTCACTCTATCATCCCACAAAGAAAACTTGAGTTTTGAATCCCATGCCTTTTTGTTGTCCTCCAACAACTTCTTAAAAATATTTATAAGTCTTTTGTTTGAGGATTCTACAAGCCCATTTCCCTGTGGGTAATAAGGGGTTGAATGAATTAATGTGATCCCATGTTTTTCATAGAACTGAATCAATGGCTTAGCCTTGAAAGATGCAGCATTGTCAGTGACAATTCTGTTCGGACAACCAAGACTCGCCTTAATGTTTTCAAGGAAAACAATGATCACCTTGTGGTAAGCATTCCTGGTGGGGATACCCTCTATCCACTTAGTGAAGTAATCTGTGGTAGTCAATATCCATCTATGTTGGCCACTGGAAGAGGGATGAATTTCCTCGATAAAATCTAAGCCCCATTGTTGAAAAGGTATTGAAACTGCTACGGGATTTAATGGCAAATACTTAAGCTGTTGCTTTCCACAAAATTTATGAAATTTAACACATGCTCTGATCTTAGCACAAAAATATGTGAACAAACTACGCCAAAAATACCCAGTCCTGAGAATCTTGTAGGCATTATTCCTCCAAAAATGATGCCCCCCACACAAACTATCATGAAAATCAGACATAATCCTTTGGGCCTCTTGCAGGTCTAGGCATCTCAACAACACTCCCAATGGATCCTTCCAATACAAAATTTGATCAACCAAGCAATACTTTATTGATTTGAGTTTTAATTCTCTCCCCTTGTTCTTTTCCATACCACTTGGAGGTTGTAAATTCTGCAAGAAAAATATAATGTCCTTGTACCAACTGCAATTTTCCAATGTAGGGATGGCTTGAGCACCTCTGTTGTTTAATTTAGTCTGCTTCTTTTCTGAACATGAGCCAATGAAATTTACTCCCAATGCTGAGCAATTTGATTCAGCCAACATCTTGGCTAAACCCTGTCCCTTGACCAATTTGGTAGGCCTAATTTCTAAATCAAATTCAAGGATCTTAGCAATCCATTTGCTGCGTTTTCTGTCAATATTAGGTTGAATAAAAATTTCTTTTACAATAGCTGATGGAACATAAGAAATAACTCTTGAATGCAACACATAATCTCTAAAGGACTTAAGAGATTTAACCAGTGCATAGGCTTTCTTATCCATAATGTCATATTTTAATTCTGCATCTCTCAAAGCATGACTGAAAAAGGCAATGGGCTGCTCTAAGCCTTCAAAGTTCTTCTGCAACAAAACTGTTGCTACTGTATCAAAAGAGGCAAAAGAAAAAATAAGAAAGTCCTTGGAGTAGTCTGGGATGACTAGGACCGAGGCTTCCATCAAATCTTTCTTTATTTGAACAAAATAACTACGAGCCTCAACAGTCCACTTGATTTCATTATCTTTCCTCAACATGGTTGTGATATACTTAAGCAACTCAACAAAATTTGACAAAAACCTGCTCAAGAAATTAACCTTTCCTAGAAAAGATTGAACCTCCTTTTTAGATCTAGGTAGTGCTAAGGTTAGTATGGATTCAACCCTACTGGAATCAATCCTCACTTCTTCAGCTGACACGATATGCCCCAATAATTTTCCTTCTTTCATGGCGACCGATGACTTTTTCGGATTCAAAGAGAAGCCAATTTTTTTGCATTTTAAGAAAACCTTTCTTAAATGATCGCAGTGCTCTTCATCAGATTGAGAGAACACGGTTATTTCATCTAAGTAGATAAAAAAAAACTTGGCCGTCTCTCCAATAAATGCTATGTCCATATCTCGTTGAAAGGTCGCCCTCACGTTCATCAAACCAAAGGGCATCTTGGCGTACATGAATGTACCCCAAGGAGTGGTAAAAGTTGTCGTCTCTCTATCCTCTGGAAAACCAAAAATATGGTTGTATCCAAAAAAACATTCAACCATAGAAATATGGGTTGCACCTGTCACCCTCTGTAATATATGCTCCATCTTGGGCAAAGGGTAATTATCCTTTTTAGAGATTCTGTTCAGATTCCGGAAATTGACACAGAGTCTGATTTCTCCATTCTTTTTCCTCTCGGGGACCAAATTAGCCACCCATTTGGAATATCTCAATGGAAAAATAATTTTTTCATATAAAATCTTTTTTACCTCCTTCTCCATGACAGGCAGTAACATAGGATTGATTTTCCTCAACTTTTGCCTGAAGGGCTTAGTCTCTTCTTTTAATGGAATCTTGTGCTCTATAATGTTTGTGTCATAAGTTTGGAGATCTTCGTAAGTCCATGCAAATACATCAGAAAACTCCTTCAACAATTTGACATACTCTGCCCTCTGCTCTCTTGATAGGCTGCTTGACAACTTGACATATTTTGGATCCTTCTCTGTTCCCAAATTGCACTCAGTTATATCAGCATCATCAGTAGACACTTTCCCTTTTACTGCCACATCATTTTCATCAAATAATTTTTCCAAAGGAACTAGTCCTTTTGGAATATGGTTGCTAGGTAGCTGTATGATATGATGATTATCAATTATGTTGAGGAAAACATCAGCATGTGGAGTAATTTCAGAATCAAGATCTTGATCAATGTGTAATGAAGCAAATTCATCAACAGACTCAAGAAATTTTTTAAGTTCTAAATCATCTTCAAACACCTTCCAATATTTGACTTCTACATCATACTTGAGTTTTGGCGGTATGGGTATCCTGAAATTGCTTGCTGATACAGCCAAAGAATCAACCACAAAATTCTGTTCTCGTGGAATAAAAGAGATGTCATACTCAGAGAAAAAATTCTCCACTAGGTCCCATACTTCATTTCTATAATATCTAAGCCTAGGGTGCTTAGTTTGGCAAAGATTTTTGGTCTGATGGACTATCAATTCAGTATCTCCAAATACTGACAGTTTTTTAATCCCCATATCCTTTGCAGCTCTCAAGCCCAAAACAAGAGCTTCATACTCTGCCACATTGTTGGTAGTTTCAAATTCTAGTTTGTATGACAAAGATATGGTCTCCTAAGTTGGTTAGACAAAGAGCACTCTAGCACCGACACCTTCCTTAGAAGAGGCTCCATCAAAGAACATCTTCCAAACAGAATTGGTTAGAGGAGGTTCTTCAGATAAGGTAACAGACTTTATTCTTATTTCAAGAGGAGTTTTAGAAGCATTAGTGAGATGCAAAATGCTGGACCCCAAATTGGTATCAAGAGAAAAAACAAGATGATTATCAGGGTTTGCTTCATCACTAATAATGTAAGCCAGTTGGGCTTCTCTGTAAAGTCTTCTATGCTCCCCACCAAACACCGGGATAGTTGCATATGAGAGATCCATTTGCAAGGTTCCTCCAAGTCTTTTTATGCTAGACCTTGATAAGAGCATGCCAAACTTGGGATGAACATCAGCCACCACAACATCCATAAGTATACTTTTAATGGGCAACTAAAATAGAGTCACAAGCATATCCTTAATGACCCCCAGACATTTTACTTTCCTAGAGTCGAAAGAATATAAGTCATGATAGGTTCTGGTGATTTCCAGTCCAAGTTCATCCATAACAAATTTTGGCATAAGATTATGGCAGACCCCTGAATCCAAAAAACAGTTATGCAACACCTTGTCATGAATATTGATAGAAGTATAGAAGGGAGGGGATGAGTCATCTCTGTCTTCTATCAAAGGGCCTAAAATCACAGCTGGTTTTTCATCTTGCAGATTTATTGAATCAATGGAATTAGGAGAGGCATCGGGCTGTAACATTTTGGTCAGATATTTTTTAAATTCTTCATTTTTTATCAATTCAAAAAATGGTACAGGGATCTTAATTTTCTAGATCTCATTCTCAAAATTGAAGGAGGGGGATGGCTTCAAAATCTCTTTGGTTTCAGGAGGAGGATTTTTTATCAGAAGTTGTGGGTTTTGAGAATCTTTTTCCTTGCTTCTCATTGTCACAGTCTTGGAAGAACCTTTTTTCTGAACAGGCTGATTAGGGGCAGTAATTTTTTCTTCATTCTTCTTAGATCTCAAATTATATCTACTATCATTTTCCTTCGTTTTTTCTCCCTTGCTTAACTCATTAATTTGAATATCCATTAAAGATCACTCATAATAGGATTGAGTCAAGTGTAGGGATGGGGATGTATCACCTAAACAATGGATCTCAGGATCAGCCTCTACCTCCTCTTATTCATCATCAACAACCATATTATTTTGAAAAGGAGCTTGAATCCTCTAATCATCTCTCTCTCTATTTCTGGGATCTCTAGGAAGGATTTGGGGAGAATTGTTGGGTCTCCTGAAATTACCTCTATTTTCAGTGTTCTGAGCATTTCTATATGGCTGTCTTCCTTCTGATTTTAGGTTCTCAATCTCAATAGAAATGGATTTTACTAATTTGGTCAACTCATCTACCTGTGAATGAAAAACAGGAGAGTCATAAGTGGAAGCTTCAGCTCTGTTTTTCCTCCTATCTCTGTCAGATTTTCCCCTGAGCTTATCTGAAGAAATTATGTTGGATTCTACCTCTAAGGCAACATCCTGCATCTAAACTAAGGAAGGTGACCTTCTCTCTCTCAATAGAAGGGAGAACTCGGAGTCAAAAGCACTTTTATAAGTGATTTTTTCCATGGTTTTGGTGGGTTTGATCTCATCGGGGATATTCTTGTACATTTTGTTAAACCTTTTAGAAAATTCAGAGACAAACTCTCCTTCTTTCCTTTTCAAAGATCTAAATTCAATGATATAGTAAAGAAAATCCTTTTTGTCACCCCAGTGCCTCAAGAAGGCTTCATCTAATGCCTCAATACCCGTGATGGATCCAGGGGCCAGACCCCTAAACCACTTCCTAGCTTCACGAAAAAGGCTTTGGACGAAAACCCTCATCCAAACATCTTCATTTTCAATATTTTAGTTATCTGCATAGCTATAGAAGGCAACAAGATGTTCCTCAATTGTTATATATTCTTCTCCAGTAAAATTTGGCATGTATTTCAAATAATATCCAGGGGGAAGAGAATTCATTGGCTGAGGCAAGAATAGAGGAGCATATCTTGTAGCCACTATGGAATCCATCCTATTGCAGGGGGCTTAAAAACTGCCATTTGATTTTGGATTCTAGGTGAACAAGTGGGAGAAGGAGACATGGTTGTTTGCAGATTAGGAGAAAGAGAAAAGGATAAAGGGGAGATTTCAGTCTTCATAATAGTAGGTGGAGCCTTGGAAGAGGATGGTAAGTTCTGAGAAGGAAATGAAGTTCCTACTTCTTTGGCAACTAAAGTTTTAACAGAGAGAGGTGTAGCAAAGCCTAACATAGGGAAATATTCAAAACTATCAAGACTGAAACACTTCTCAATATCAGGGGAGGAGAATATATCAATGTTTTCTTCTTTCAATTCAGTTTCAAAGGTAGAGTATTCAACAGGAAACTCTTCAAAATCTAGCTTTTTAGATACTTCAATAGAAGATAAAGGAAGCTTACTTGATAAAACAGTTGGAGTATCAATAGTGGAATTAGGCAACTAATCAGAAGCACTTGTGGTAGCAACATAAAAACTTTTTTTTGTATCCTTTTCCCTTCTTGATTATCTTCTTTGGGTCAGCCTCAGGTGGAACCAAAGGTAACTGTGGATTTGATCTCATATGTTTTCCTTTAGGCACTAGAGTTGAATCAATGGAGTCACCAGGTGCAAGATGCAATCTTCAAAATACTAAGTCCCAATGCACCTTGAGAGATAGTAAGCATTGTCGTTCTATCCCAGGGAAAAATTCTTCAAATCATTCCTTGGCAACACCGCCAAAAATGTTAGCACTAGGAGTCACCTTCTGATTGCAAGGAAGGTAAGCCCAGTACCCATCAGATTATATGTGAAAGTATGAGTCTTTTTTGAAAGGTCGAATGAAAAACTCGAAATGATAATATCCTAACTCAGAAACAGGGCTAACATGTACCAGAAAATAAGGTCTTGACTAACTTCAACCATTATTTTGGGAGTAAATGTGGATAGAAAGAAGACTTGAATGAGAGGAATGTAAGGGCTATTGCAAACATCAGGTCCACAAGAGCCTAAGGAAGAAAGTTTCTTAAAACAAGATCTTCTTGAAATTAGAAACTAAGGATCTAAATAAACACCATGACAATAAAATGATCAAACATACATCATATCATTACTACAGTTATGCATATGAAGCATTCAAATATGAACATTTAGCATTAGAAGTAGATAGTCTGAAATAGAAGCCGATTTCTATTAGTCAAAAAGTATTAAGTCCAGTATATACTAGATCACAATCACTTTATTCAAGATATTACAGTTTAGGGAGCCTTGCTCAACCATCTGAACCTGCTAAAGAAATTGATCTATCTATTTATAACAAAAAAGGGAGGCAACAACTAGAGGTACGAGCTGACCTCTTTTCCTTAAAATCTCTAAACATTTATTTATTCTAAAAACTAAGATAACAGACTATGCTATAAAATAGGGAAGTGTTGGTGACTAATCCAATCATGCTTCTAACTTCTTTGATCCTCTTTTGTTGCTCAGCTCTTGTTTTTCCATGTGTCCCTTTGGAGCCTATAGTTTTCCTTTGAATTCCAACTATTGCTTCTGTCATTTACTCCATCGTTAACTTATCCAAAACTGTTGGCCTAGTCTTCCTAGATCCCTAGTGTTTGCTGGTAAACTTTCTTGTGTAGAAACTATGGGTAGTGCACCTTAAAATGTAACAAGGAGAGAAGGTAGAGCCTGTAGGTAGTGCCTTTGTGCTTTGTATGTGTGTAAACTGGCCCCCTGTCAAATATTATGCAGTGCCTATAGGCAGCGCCATTGTGTTGTACCCATTTACCAATTCTTCCCTCTGTGTAATATTACACAGCGCTTTACGTAGTGCCACTGTGTGTAGCTTCTATTCTCTATAAGATATTACGCAACGCCTATACGTAGCACTACTTATGCTGCATTTGCATACAACTTTGGGTATCATTGCCAGAATGCAGCATCTTTGAATCTAGGACATGTGCATAGCAGTTTGTGTCCTTCCAATTATGACAGATGTCTTAACTATACCATAGATAATTCCATTTACTACTGAGTGAAGCTAACACTTTAACAAAAATGCAAAATCCATATAGCTAAATGCCTAGGAGCCTATACAGATGGAAAACATAGTATCTTCATATCATTTAACCCTTCCAAAAACGAACAATTCCCAAAAATGGAGATGACCCCTTACCAACTATTTTGTCATCGTAACACTTAGCCTCACACTCTTTCTAGTAGAAAGAGTCTCTTCAATTGGATCAATAGATTTCTTCTTCCTAGAACTGGTAGGCTTCTTCAGTGTAGCTGAGCTCTCCTTAGTTGTTGGCTTATCATTTTCAATGGCATCTTCTACCAACACCTGCAAATTTCTTTGAGATGCCTCATATTGCAAGTGTCTCGGCTTTGCCTTTATCTTCCCATTCTGAGACTGAAAGTCTATGTTCTGTCTGTAAAGATTCTTCAGTTGTTTACGAAGAGGCATAGCCTTTCTTACTGCGAAGCTTGCCAAGTCTAGGGTATGGTTGTATGCAATCATGAGCTCATTCATCTGAGCCAAGTGGAACTGGCCTTCTTCTTTGAGATGAGCTATTTCTCTCCTTGCATGCCTAAGCTACTTAATAAGTCTTTTGTAGGTCTGAATAGCAAGGGGATTGGGGACATCTGCAGTCTCAGCAGGCTTCTTCTCATCCTTTTCTTCCATCTGTATAGGAGTTTCCTTGCATGTTTCATCAGCCTTCTCAAAATCTTTTCCTTTATGCTTCTTCTCTTGTGCAACAACCTCTTCTTTATTCTTCATAGGTTTTTCACAATCTTTCATAGGGATTTCATCTTTCCTCTCTAAAGGTATTTTGGTACATTTACCCTTGATTTTCTGTAAAGGGGTTTCTTGTTTTTGTTCTACAGTTTTTTTAATACCTTTCCCTTTCTTCTTATGCATAGGGGTTTCTGGTAAAGACTTCTCTTTGAGAATCCCCTTAGGAATTGATGACCTAGTGAAATGTCTTTTACCCTTGATTTCAACTTTTGGAGTAGGAGAGGGAAAGAGAAGCTTCTTCCCTTGTTTATATGTCACCTTGGTAGAAGAAGGAACTTCTTCTAACCTCGGTGGAGGTGGTGGTTAGAAATATATGTGTGGAGAAGGACAAACTTCCTCCTCGCTTTCCCTGACCTGCTTGTTGATCTCTGAAATAGGGGCTCTACCCTTTCTCTTCTTATTAATTCTTTCTTTAATACTGGTAGGTGATTAAGGACCTGTGATATATGATTGGGGAGAAGGTGTTGGTTCCATATTGAAGTGAGAAGTAACCAAAAAATGCTCCCAGGAAATCTCTTTCTTTCCCAACTGTTCAGAGACAAGTATCTTGATAATTCCAGAGTGGAAAAGACTAGAATCCACATCCTTAGATTTGGCTTGCACCCTATCTGAAATTTTACCTATGATTCTCAACAGGTAATAAGGAACATTCATCTGAACCTTACTAGTAAAATGTAACAACAACCTTATGTGGTAATGATACAAGGTGTTAAATATCCCTTCACAACTAAAATATCTCTGTATGATTTTCAACATTCTGTCAAACTGGTTGATCAACTGATTCCTTGGCATACTCTTAGACAACTCGTTCGCTTGGTATTCAGGCTTGAATAGATATTTAACGAAGGGTGAACTCAATACCATGTCCTTGAACCAATTTTCACCTGAAATGGGAATCCCTGTTGCAGTTGAGATGGAGGCTTCAGTTACCTCAAATTCCAAATCTCCAACTCTGGTTTTCTTGCAATCAAAATTTAATGCAAATTGTTTTTCTACTTACGGGTGGCATCTTTGCATGTTCTGGCAGAAATAGAGGCATCATGCTCTTCGAAACATCTCCCTTGCCACGGGTTCTGTGTCAAAAAGGTGCATGTTCACAGATTCTATTTGAACTATCTTGCCACCTTTGTGTGCTTTCTTTGACTGAGAGGTCTCCATGACTTAGAATGAGGGTTCTTAAGAGGCTTAAGGGATGCTATTGACCAGAAAGCTTCAATTCAGGTTTCAAAAGCACAAAGATGGCCCTCCAAATTAATAGTTCTTAGAAAACGAGCTTGACTATGAGAAATGGACCTTCAAACTTATATAGGCTTTCAGAGTGTAGAATGTGAAGAGGTAATCCCAAAATGACTCTTCGTACAAGAGGTAATCTTTCAGAGTGTAGAATGGAAGAAAATAATAATCAGAGAAGGTTTGAGCAGTGCCTCTGCGTAGTGTAATGCATACACAAAGGATAGGCTATTGCAAGCTTGCGACTTTCAAAGGATATAACCAACAATAGTAATCAGACCATGGACATGAGGGAGGATGTTTACAGGTATGAAAATATGGCTCCCCTACTACCCTGCAAGCTTAACAAACTGAAACCCGAGAACAAATCTCCTGTGAAAATTAATATGCAAAGCAAGTTGCACATGATACCTGTGAAGTCTACATCTGTTGAGATCCTCAGCCCAATCTAGGATGATATTGAGGAAAATTCAGCCCTGAAATCTCTCACAACATCGGATTTAGTTGACATGCGTTTGCCTGATCAGAAATGGAAAACTTAGCACAACACTGCTGAACTTTTCAAATTTGGAAACCGTTACCAAGGGTCATAAATGCAAGATCTTTTGAAAGCACTTAAACTGAATTCTGGCACTGAAAACAAGGGACATGGTATCAGTCATGGCAATCATGAATTGGAGTGGATGAATAATAAACATGACAAGTGCTATGGAACTTCTTGTTGAGTGGGCAATGCTTCCAAATCAAAAAATGATTGGAGAGGTAAGTGAGGATGATGAGGCATGCATGTGAGGTCATGAGTGAGGAGAGAGGTGTGTCACATCAGCCTGATCATGGGAGGTATCAACCTAGGGATGAATCATGAGAGGGGACATAAAGAATAGACCATGAGCTAAAAAGGGTTTAAGGATAAAAAAATGAATTGAGGATCAGCACACGAGCAATGACTCAAAGGTTTAGTCATCCAAAGGGGTCCTATCAAACATAACATTAAAGGGATGAGAAATTTATTTTAAAGAAAAAATAAGAATCTAAGGCTTTTAAAAATGATAAAAACTAACTAAAACACCCAAGGTGACTTAGTGTGATAACACAATGTTTTCCATTTATGGGATGAGGCGAGGTCTCAACTGCTACCCACAATCTTCAATAACTATCTTCATTGGGGTTGGTACTAGGCCTGACACCCATAATTGTTCTCAGATGATGCCACTGACTTCTACGATTCCATCCTGACTCATCGAGGCTATGAATGGTCTTTGTCTGTGACCAATGCAAGCTTTGCAGGTGGAAGTCTGATAGTGTATGTGTAGGGTTGATGTGGAGCAAGGTTCTTGGCGAAAACTCACATGCCCCAACGAGTGAGTGACAACCATGCCCTGCTCTTGGATAGGATGTTATATGAGAACATGATTGCGGGGGCTCTCAAAGGTGGTTTGGATTTAGAACACTTTTGGGCCCGCAATCCATCTCCCTTCGCCACATATTGCTCTTGAATTACCATGGTTTCAATTGCGGGACCGCTCAAGAAAATTATCACCCGAGCATGGTGCGTTTCCGCAATGGAATTTGGTCGTCAATATCATGATATTGGATGAGGCTTTCATGATCAATGGCTCAAATATACCCCCTCCAAATCAATGGATCAGATCTTCCCTTTCAAAACAATGACTGAGATTTGCTCCACGGATCGGCCTTCGGGCCTTTCAATAGTCAAACTTTATTTTCTCCAAGAAAATTATCCAGAGTTAGGGATATGACGACATGCGGCTCTTGCTGATCAAAAACTCAGATCCATTTTGGGCCTTCGAGACTTCGGGCCTTTGGACACTTCGACATCTTTGGAAAATTTGGCGTTGAAAGATTAAACCACCTTTTGGTTATGCTTCAATCCCGAAATAGACTGTTTGAGAAAGTTGCGCTTTATGTTCATGGCTACGGCCTACATGATCAAGGATTTGGACAACTGGTTGTGGGTTTGGCAAGACAAAAGGATCAGTGATAGAGGCCAAGGATATGAGTTATCAAACATAAAGGGGAAAACAAAAACTACTTTGCCGACTGAAGGGGAAAATTAAGACTTGGTCTGCGAAAAGGATAGAGACAAGGAAAAATTACAGACTTAGGTAGAAACCACAAACCCACAGAACTCTGACAAGTTCATGTGATAACATTTGTCTCCACAGGGGATGGCATGCTCCCTGTGAGCTGCCAAGAACCAGTAGTTCTAGTGCCTTAGTTGTTGGGTTATGGAGTCACTTATAAAAACTAAAAACAAAAGAAAAATTATATTTACAATGACATGGGAAGCCACTCATGGCTTAAGTAAAAACAATTTTCAGAAAACGCCCATTTACAGGGCTACCAAAAAATTTAGCATGCAGCTTGTAAGTGTTATTTGAAAAAACATTAGAAATTTTGAAGGGGCCGATCCACAAGGCCTCAAATTTATCATGCTTTCCTTTGTCTTGTTTAGGTTCATCCCACTTAAGTACTAGATCTCCTAGATGTAAATCCTCTTTGGTCACCTTCTTATCAAAGGCCTACTTGATCTTCTGTTGATGGTTATATGCTTTTTCCATTAGTTTCGCTCAAGTCTATTGCACTTCTACCAGTTGTTGTATTCTCCTAATCATATCATTTGGTTCTCCCTAGTAGTCTTGGAAGAATTTCTCCACAGGTAAGGCAAGATGAGAAGAAAAAATGGCTTCAACTCCGTATACAAGCTAGAAAGGAGAGATACCGAGAGATCTCTTTGTTGTCACTCTGTCAGCCCACAAAGAAAATTTAAGCTTCGAATCCCATGCCTTCTTGTTGTCCTCTAATAGTCTTTTGATGATGTTAATAAGGCTCTTGTTAGAGGACTCTGCTAGTCCATTCCCTTGGGGATAGTAAGGAGTAGAGTGAATCAATGTGGTCCCAAACTGTTCACAAAACTTAATCAATGGTTCAGCCTTGAAAGCTGCAATATTATCAGTGACAATTCTATTTGGAAAACCAAATCTTGCCATAATATCTTCAAGAAAACCAATGATTATCTTGTGGGAAGCATTTCTTGTGGGGATGGCCTCTATCCACTTATTAAAGTAGTATGTGGTAGTCAAGATCCACCTATGTTGACCACTTGAAGTAGGATGAATTTCCCCAATACAATCTAGGCCCCACTACTAAAATGCTCCTGAAGCTACCACATGATTTAATGGAAAAGACTTGAGCTGTTTCTTTCCATAGAATTTCCAACACTTGACACAAGACCTGATATTTGCATAGACATCAGTGAAGAGACTAGGCCAAAAATACCCATCCCTAAGAATCTTGTGGGTTATGGTTCTCTAGAAGTGATGCCCCCCACATAAACTATCATGAAAATCATACATAATATTTTGGGCTTCATGTGGGTCTAGACATCTCAAAATCACTCCTAAAGGGTTTTTCCAATATAAAAATTGATCAATCAGACAATATTTAATTGATTTGAGCTTCAAATCGCTTACCTTTCTCTTTCCCATGCCATCAGGAGGTTGTAACTTATGTAGGAAAAATATAATGTCTTTGTACCAAGTGCATCCTGCCAACATGGGTGTAACTTTAGGATCTTCATCAGAAAACTCAACTTGTTGATTCTCTGAACAACTATTGATGAAATTGACCCCCAAGGCTGTATAATTAGATTTAGCCAACAACCTATATAAACCTTGACCTTTAACCAATTGGGTAGGCTTTATTTCAAGATCAAATTCAAGGATTTTGGCAATCCACTTGCTCCTTCTTGTGTCTATGTCAGGATGAATGAGGATCTCCTTCACGGAGGCAGAAGGGACATATACAATGACTTTTTAATGTAGCACATAAACTCTGAAATATTTGAGAGGTTTAACCAAATCATAGGCTTTCTTTTCCATGATGTCATACTTTATTTAAGCATCTCTCAGTGCCCTACTAAAAAAGGAAATGTGCTGCTTTAAACCTTCGACATTTTTCTGCAATAAAACAACTTCTACTGTGTCAAATGAAGCAAAAAAGAAAATCAGAAAGTCCTTGGAGTAGTTAGGAATGATGAGCACATATGCTTCAGTCAAGGCCTTCTTTATTTGGTCAAATGAGTTACGAGATTCAGAATTCCATTTGATGTAATTTTCTTTCCTCAACATGGCTGTGATAAACTTCACCAACTCAACAAAATTTGAAACAAACCTTCTCAGAAAATTAATTTTCCCCAAGAAATATTGACCTTCTTTCTTGGATCTAGGGAGTGACAAAGTTTGGATATCCTCTACCCTGCTTGAATCAATCATTACTCCCTCAAATGACACAATGTGCCCCAATAATTTCTCTTCTTTCATGGAAAATAATATTTTTTTTGGATTTAGAGAGAGAGAAAATCTTCTACATTTCAAGAAGACTATTTTCAGATGATCATAATGTTCTTTATCAGATTGTGAGAACATTGTTATGTCATCCAAATAAATGACTACAAACTTGTCCTTCTCTCCAATAAAATCTATTTCCATGGCTCGCTGAAAGGTTGCTCCTGCATTCATAAATCCAAAGGGAATCTTAGCGTACATGAATGTACCCCAAGGAGTGTTGAAGGTTGTGTTCTCTCTGTCTTCAGGCAAGACAGAGACTTGATTGTAGCCATAAAATCCATCAATCATAGACATCCTAGATTCCCCTGTCACCCTCTGTAATGTGTGTTCCATCTTGGGCAAGGGGTGATTATTTTTCTTATAGTTTCTGTTCAGATTTCAAAAATCCACACAAAGTCTGATTTCTCCATTCTTCTTTCTCACTGGGACCAAGTTGGCCACCCACTCAGAAAATCTCAAAGGAACAATAATCTGGGCATCCCAAATCTTTTTTACCTCTTTCTCCATAATAGGCACTAGAATGGGATTTATTTGTCTCAATTTCTGCCTAAATGGTTTGGCTTCCTCCTTCAGTGGGATCTTATGCTCGATGATACTTGTGCCATATGTTATGAGGTATTCATATGTCTAGGAAAACACATCAGAAAATTATTTTAATAGCTCAGCGTATTCATCTCTTTGTTCTCTTGATAGGCTTCTTGACAATTTGACAAATTTTGGGTCCTTCTTTGTACCAATATTACACTCAGATATATTAGCATCATCAGTTGAGTCTTTAAACTTTACTGCCACATCGTTCCCATCGAACTAGTCCCTTTGGAATGTGGTTTATAGGCAGCTGAACAATATGGTGATTATCAATTTTATTTAAAAAAACATCAGCATGAGGGTTACTTTCAGAATCGTGATACTGATCTATGTGTAATGCATAGAACTCATCGGCAGACTCAAGAAACTTTTTGATCTCAAGATCATCCTCAAATACCTCTAATGCTTAACATTGTCAGGTATAGAGGGTCTATATTTCACCTCTATATCATACTTGAGTTTAGGTGGCAGTGGGATTCTAAAATGGCTTGTTGAAACAACGAAAGAATCATCCATGGTATTATCCCTTCTTGGAATAAACGAAATGTTGAAAGCTAAGAAGAATTTTTCAATTAGGTCACACACCTCATTCTTATAAGTCCTAAGCCTAGGGTGCTTATCTTGATAAATATTTTTGATCTGATGAACAATTAGCTCTGCATCTCCAAATATTGATAGCTCTTCTATCCCCATGTCCTTTGCAACCCTTAATCCTAAAAAACAAGCTTCATACTCTGCCACATTGTTGGTATCTTCAAATTCTAACTTGTAGGACAAGGGTATGGTCTCTTGACATGGTGAAACAAAGGCTACTCCAACACCAACACCTTCCTTAGAAGAGGATCCATAAAAGAACATATTCCAAACAAGGGTAGTTTGAGGAGGGATTTCACAAAAAGAAATGGATTGTTTTCTAATTTCCAGAGGAGGTTTAGGAGTATCAGTCAGCTGCAATATGCTAGATCCCAAATCAGTGTCAAAAGAAAAAATAGGATGGTTGGTGGGGTTTATTCATCACTGATGATGTACGCGAGTTGTGCTTCCCTGTAAAGTCTCCTTTGCTCACCCCTAAATATATGAATGGTGGCATATGAAAGGTCCATATGCAAGGTTCCCCCAATCTCTTTATCCAAGATCTAGACATGAGCATCTTGAAATTAGTGGGAACATCAGCCACTACGATATCCATGACTATGCCTTCATTGGAAGCTGGAATAGGGACACAACTAGGTCTTTGATAACCCTGAGGCACTTCACCTTTCTGGAGTCGAAAGAATATAGGTCTTAATAGGTTTTTGTAACCTCCAACCCGAGCTCTTTCATGAAAATATCAAGCATAAGATTGTGAGATGCTCCTGAATCCATCAAGTAGTTATGCAAAACCTTATCATGGATGTACAATGAAGTGTAGAAGGGGGGGGAGGAGTCATCCATATCCTCTATCAAAGGCCCTAACATGACAACTCACTTTTCATCATGGAGGTTAACTGAGTCTATGGAGGGAGGTGTAGGTTCGGGCTGATTTTTTTTTGATAGGCACCTTTTGAAATCCTCATGCTTGATTAACTCTGAGAGAGGTATGGGGATTCTAATCTTTTGAATCTCATGCTCAAGGCTAAAAGAGGAGGGAGGCTTCAAAATCTCCTTCACCTCTAGGATAGGACGTTTGACCACTGGTGGGGGACTGTGTGATTTCCTCTCTTTGCTATTGTATGTCATATCTTTAGCAAGTTTCTCGGCTCTAGAAGGCCACTCAGGAATGTCAGGCTTTTCTTCTTTCTTGTTGGATCTGAGGTTATATCTATTTGAATCACTGCTAGTCTTTTCTCCTTTTCTTAGCTCATTCAGTTGATTACTCATGAGGGATTCCTCGTATGCATATTGAGTTAAATGAGGGGATTAAGAGGTATCTCCAAGGCAATGGATCTCATGATCAATATCTTCTTACTCTTCATATTCATCAGTAACCAGGTTATTTTGGAGAGGAGTTTGGATTTTTTTATCATCTATGTCCCCGTTTCTCTGATCTCTTTGGATGATCTAAGGGGAATTAGTTGATATTTTGAAACTACCCCTATTCTCAGTATTTTGGGAATTCCTATAGCTCTACTTTCCTTCTAATTCGAAATTTTCCATTCTAGCATAAAGTGATTTCAGTAGCTTGGTCACTTCATCTGTTTGAGGGGGGGGGAAGTAGAGGAACTAGAAGTCGGAGTTTCATACTTACCTTTTCCTATGTCTCTATCATCTTTACCCCTAAGTTTGTCAGTTGCCACTATATTGGATTCTATTTCAAGGGCTGCATATTACATATGAGCCAAGGAGGTAGCCCTTCTTTCTCTCAACAAGAGGAAAAAATTAGGGTCGAAAGCACTAGCATAAGTCATTTTGACAAAGGTTTATGTAGGTTTAACTTCAGTAGGAATATTTTTTATACATCTTATTAAATCTCTTCAAGAAGTCTGAAACAAATTCCCCCTATTCTCTCTTAAGTGCCCCGAATTCAGTAATATAATAAAGGAGATCTTTTGTATTCCCCCAATGTCTTAATAATGAATCATCCAGAGCAACAATCCCGTCTATAGATCTAGGAGACAAGTCCTTAAACTAGTCCCTGGCATCACCATTGAGGCTCTATAAAAAAACTCTCATCCACACATCTTCATTTTCGATTACTTGAATCTTTGCAAATCTATAAAAGGATGCAAGGTGCTCTTGTGCAGTCACGTCTTCCTCCCCTGTGATATCGATGGCCATGCGCTACTCTTCGATAGGATTTTATATGAGCATGTGATTGTGGGGCCTCTCAAAGGTGGTTTGGATTTAGACCACTTTTGGGCCCACAATCAATATCCCTTGACCACGTATCGCTCTTGACTTACCATGGTTTCAATTGCGAGACCACTCAAGAAAATTCTCACCCGATCATGTTGCGTTACCGCAATGGAATGTGGTTGTTGATATCATGATCTTGGATGAGGATTTCACCATCAGTGGCTCAAATATTCCCCCTCCAAATCAATGGATCGTATCTTCCCTTTCAAAACAATGACCGAGATTTTCTTCGCAGATCGGTCTTCGGGCCTTTTAATAGTCAAACTTTATTTTATCCAAGCAAATTATCTGGAGCTGGAGATTTGATGACATGGGACTCTTCCTGATCAATGGATCAGATCCATTTCAGGCCTTCGGGACTTCAGGCCTTCAACCACTTCGAAAAATTCAGCATTGAGAGATTAAAACTTCCTTCTGGTTATGCTTCAATCCCGAAACAAACTATTTGAGAAAGTTTCACTTTGTGTTCATGGCTATGACCTACACGATCAAGAATTTGGACAACTGGCTGTGGGTTTGGGAAGATAGAAGGATCAATGATAGAGGCTAAGGAGATGAGTGCTCAAAAACAAAGGGGAAAACAAACATGACTTTGTCGACTGAAGGGGAAAATTAAGACTTGGTCTACGAAAGGGATAGAGACAGGGAAAAATTACAGACTTAGGTAGAAACCACAAACCCACAGGAATCTGACAAGTTCATGTGATAATAGAGACCACACATATTCTCAGTAATACCCCTTCAGACAAATCTTCGAGAAAGGGTTCTAACTTTATACATAGATGATGACTCATATAAATAAGTTAAGGATAATATTGGACTAAATACCATGATGGTAGAAATGTTTGAAGTATATTCTTTAAAGAATGATGGATTGTTGATATTTAATGAAATAATTTATGTACATCCAAACGACGAATTAAGAAGTTTTATATTGAGTGAAGCTCATCGAGCAATGTACATGGCTCATCTGAGATTCACGAAGATGAAGACAAGCCTTAAGAATTTATTCTTCTGGAAGGGATTGAAGAAGACATATCTAGCTACGCAGCGAGATGTTTAGAATGTCAGCAAGTGAACATTGAACATAGACATCCAACAAGATTTTTATATTCATATGTTATTCCTAAATCGAAATGGGTAGTCATTTCGATGGAATTTATTTTTGGATTTCCACTGACGGCAAGAAGACATGACTCGATTTTTATGATAGTTCACACTTTGAAAAAGAGTGCACACTTTATTCATGTGTGTACAATGTATCAAGCGCCAAATATAGCCATAGTTTTTGTTAATGAGATTGTGAGGTTACATGGAGTACCAAGAAGGATCATATCCGATGAGGGATGATTTTAAGGATGGAAATTTATTTTAAAATGTAGAAACCTCGACGAATCTTACTAATCCTTCATATGCTAACTGTAAAATGTTTGGCGATATGTTTGTAAAAATATTCAAATTTTTAAGGATTTTATATAGTTTGTATAAAACAATTGATGATTTTTAAGGTAAAATAATTTTATCCTATAGAATTTGGGTGAATCATTTTTAGAATAAAGAATATGTTTTTGGGAAAAACCATGGAAAATTAGCCCATGAGTGAAATTTAGTCCCTAAAATCATCCCTGTATATGATCGGGGGATCGATGTTTACAAGACAGTTTTGGACCAATTTCCAAGCGGACTTGGGAACACAACTAAACTTTAGAACAACATATCATCCATATACAGACGGGAAAACATAAAGAATGAACCAGATTTTGGAGGATATGTTGTGTATGTATGTAATGGACCAACATAAACATTGGGAAGATTTCTTGCCACTAGTAGAATTTAAATACAATAACATCTATCACAGTACAATTAATATGGAACTGTTTGATTTTCTTTATGGATGATTGTGTTAGACGTCGTTGAGTTGGGATCGAATGGAGGATAGGGTCCTGGTAGGAATGGCAGTGATTCAAGAAATGGAAGAAAAAATGAAATTGATAAGACAAAGGATTAAAGAGGCACAGGATCAACAAAAGAGTTATGTTGATGCACATCACATTGATCGCAATTATAAAGCCGGTGACAATGTTTTCTTGTGGATGAAAACACACAAGAGTTTGATCAAGTTTGGAAAGGGTTCTAAACTCTCTCCAAGGTTTGTGGGACCTTTCGAGGTTCCGGAAAAGAAGGGACCCTTGGCGTATCGGCTAGACTTTCCTGATTCTTTGAGGCATATGCAAGATGTGTTTCATGTATTTGTTTTATGAAATTATATTAGTGATATGTCACATGTTATTGATCCAAAAAGGATCCAGAGAATACTAAGGATAACTCAGAATTCACAGAAGAAACTCAGGAAGCTCGAATGGCTTCAACAGAGAGAGAAGGGGAAAAAATTCAAAGTCCTCAAAACTCATTGAAAGTAGCATTATCACAAAGAGCACGTCACAAGATTTCCAACAGTGTAAATGGCTCGTCAAACAGAGTTATGGATCGAAAGATATTCGTGGTAAAATTTTGGTCAACCTAGCCCAGTCAGTAGGAGATGAGTCAACATCCATACTATTGACGTTGACATCAGTACAGATGAATTCAACACCATACAGTGTATGTGGCACATGCAGAAGGTGACATGTGTCACATTGATGTCAGCATGGTGATGTGGCAACACTAGAGTCTACCACATGTCACTCATTTTCGGATTTTTTGGGTCAATCCGTGGAACAATGAAAAAGAACCACATGGCAGTCCATACAACCACGTGGAACACCATACAGTGACGTGGCAAGTGATGTGGCAGG
>JZKD02S0961133.1:289917-310490 GCA_000966675.3 Picea glauca
CCTCGAGACCTCCCCCTATACAAACGCCTTAACTATAGCTCCACCATCATTGGGCCAACGAACTACCTTGTGTAGTCCACCCTGCTTTTTGGTTATAAGCCAAGTCTTCCCACGGATGGGGAAAGGAAGGTCATGGGACAATATGGACGGGAATGAGAACCGAGACACAGTACAGAGAATTAAATGCAGGGAGCATGTACAAAAACTGAGACGATATTTCTAAAGGGTTTAGGAGTGATAGAGTCGGATTGAGGTGTGGATACTGTCATTTTTGGGTAATTCGATGCCAGGAATACAATGGTGTTGTCATTTTTCTAATCCAAGCAAAGCTTCTGCAGCTTAATTCCAGAATGAGGTATACTTATGTATTTTGCCAAATTCTTTTTCTGAGTTAATAAAAAGGCCTACCCATTTGAGAGCAGGACCTGGACACGTAGTCCACCAGGGACAAACTTTGTTATCAATTTTTTTTTGTTCATATTTGATTCTTATGTCTCTTCACTATTGAGATTTTCCTTCTTTAATGGTGCACTTTAATTTATGCTCATTTAATACAATTCATTATAAGTCACTTCGATGAAAATATCCTGGATCATGTTTGTTTGAATTGTTGAGTTTGAATTCTTGCTAGGGCCAAGCATAAGCAGGGTGAAGGAACTCTTAATAATTTCAATCCCAAAGTTGTTCATGCATCCTGAAGGAATAAAATGTCAGAAGAGGACAAGCGTGATGAACAAGAGAAAAAATTCCATATGATCTTTTATCACATGTCAGAAATGGTCAAACAAATGTATGGAGACTACGAGAAGAGGATGAAAAAGAAAGGGAAGAAGAAGGAAGCACAAGAGGATGATAATTCTTTGGAAAATCAAGGGGCTGGAGGAGACCCTCCTAATCCTCCATCTTCACCATTAAGTTCTAGCTCTTCTTCCTCTGAGAATTCTCATCATCCTCATCATTATAGCCATAAAGCTTCTTTTAAGAAACCATTATTAAAGCTTGATGTAAAATTTGCCTTACCTATGTTTAATGGATATTTTAATCCTGAAAAGCTAGATAATTGGATCTGACATGTTGAAGTATATTGCCTTGTCCAACATATTGATGAAGAGGAAGTTAAAGTGCAATTGGCTTCTCTTCGATTAGAAGGAACTTCTCTCGTATGGTGGGAGTAAACTTCAAGACATAAGTAAGTGTGGTAATCTTGTTTCCTCATGGTCAAAATTTAAATCAACGATAAGGAAGCAATTTTATCCATTGGGTTATTTACATAAATCAATGGCAGAATGGAAAAATTTAAGACAAAGTAAAGGTCAAATTGTACAAAGTTTCACAGAAGAATTTAGGAAGAAATCTCTTTCACTAAACATTCCTTTGGATTATTATGAAACTTTAATGAAGTATATTGGCCCACTTTACATTTATATTCATCATTCTTTGTTATTGTTTAACCCCATTAGTCTTGACGAAGTTTGTGTGCAAGCCACTCACCTTGAGAAAAGGGGAAATCATGTTCAAGAAGATCCCACAAAGAAACCTTCCAATCTCCCACATAAGCCATTTTAGAATTTTAAAAGGAAGGATAAGAAGACCGCCACGATAAAGAGAGAAGAAGGAAAGCCATCTTCCACTCATTTCAAGAAAAGTGGTCACGATGATTAACATTGTTGGAAAATACATCCAATGAAGAGACCGAAACAATTCGGTGGAAAGGGGAAGAAAAACATCATTTCTACAATGCAACAAGATCTTGGTTTTGATTTAGGAGACAAAGGAAAGATCACAATGGTTGGAGTACAAGGTAAATATTCTCTTCATGCTAGTTCAAATTCCAATAATGAATCTCATGATGATGAACAAAAGGGGAATGAATTATTTCATATAAGAGTTGTATCTAAACACACTAAGATAGATACATTTTTTATCTGGGTTCCCAAGTAAACTTGATAACTGAAGAACTTGTCAAAAACATGGGTCTTGAAACAAAACCACATCCAAAGCCTTATCCTCTTGGTTGGGTATGTGATAAAGAAAAACTTAATGCCGCCAAGCAATGTAGGGTCAGATTTACTATTTCTTCAAAGTTGATTGATGAAGTGGATTTGGATGTTGTATCACTTGACATATTTGGCATAGTGTTGGGGATTCTTTATATTTATGATAGAAAAGAAGTCTTCTTTAATCATGAGAAAAAATACCACCTTACTAGGGGGGGAGTGGAATATATTATTAGAGCTCACAACACGAGGATAAACACAACACTTTTTAGTGTAGGACAAATGAAAAGACTCATAAACACTAATAAGAGATATGTACTCATGGTCGTAAGGGAGAAAGATGTCAGAACATCTGAATATTTCCAAGGATGTTATCCTTCTCATAAGAAATAATTAATTGATATTGTTTCCAAGTATGATGATATTTTCCAGGAACCAGATGGATTACCTCCTAAGAGGGAAATCCAACATGAAATAAATCTTCAGCACGATCCTCCTCTTCCTAATGTGGGAATGTATATGATGTCAGTTGTAGAGATGACAAAGATCAAGAATAGTTACAAGGCTTATTGGATCAAGGTGTTATAGAAAGATTTGCCTCACCCTATGCAAAGTTTCTCAGAAGGATTGTTTCCATTTCCCTATGCAGACTTGAAGTCCCTTTTTGCAAATCCAAGAGATAAAAAAAAGTATTTTTCCACATATACACACCACAACTATTGTACAACATGCGTATACACATGTTTCACCACTACAACCTGTGTACATCGGGTTTTGTTCCCAAAATTAAAAAAATGGTGTCGGGTTTCCATGTCACGTCACAGGATCCATGATCCTTGACCTTCCATATACTTGAAACGTTCCGACTCGACCCTTCAGCTCCATTTGAAGGCTATAAATTTCCACATCTGAGCTATGGAAAAGAGGACAAGAATTCAACCTTGAGAGAAAAATTACTCGGGAGAAATTATTCACTTCATATTGAGTCTGCATCCCTTTGTCCTTTTAAGTCTGAACACATTGTTCATCTCCCAAGCTCTTCCCTACTTGATTGAGAACCTCATTGTCTCTCTTATATGAGCTTTCCTTTGATGGAGGATTGAAGTGGTGGAGTCCCAACTAGAAGGGATTTAATTTCTCGGTTCTTAACCGTGCCGACCTGGAAGTTTGTAATTCATTCACTTTTGCTAATTAAATTTTAATAGAAATACTCTTTTCTCGTCCAATTAATATCTTGAAAATATTTGAATTGTTATTCCATGGGAATATTTGTTATGAATGTTGATGGATTATGCTATTGAATGTGCTAACTTTATATATTATCACCATATACTTGTGTTTCTTGGTTGTTTAGGACAAGTTACAGGTGTATTTCTTTGAGTCAAGTGCTCAACGATGGACTTCATTGAATGTCTGGAAGAGCTAGTCTCTTTATATTGTCTCGTTAGAATATTTTATTATATAGCATATCTGAGATTAGAGTTGATTTCTATAGTCATTTCCGTCTGTTGTGGTTTTTCCCTAGACATAGAGATATTTTCCTTGTATCAGAACTGGCGACCATATTGGGGATAAAATCTTATTTTTGGGGTTGAAAGTTTTTATCCTTTGATTTTTCTCGTTTAGATTGAGTTTCTTGTCGCCTGATTGCTTGACAACCTCTGTTCATTTTGAGTCTGAGTTTCTTGGCCGTATCCTTAGCTTGGCAGTGTTTTAACACAAATATGTGGGTTTTTACCTGACAGTCGTGTGCATACGCGTGTTGTCCCTATGAAAGAGGCATATATATATGCACTTTTCTCTTGAACAGTCGCGTACATTATCCTTTTTTCTTTGGTTGTTGAGTTTGATGTTTGTTGGGTTAGTTTTGGTGGTTTCTGAGTCTTCTTAGGTCTCTGTTATGGCTGTTAAGTGCCCATAGAATGATAGGCAACCTTTCTTTGGTTGAATTTTTAGGTGATGCCTTTCTCATCATCCTTTCCATTGATTGTCCTTGCATCTTGGGTTAGGTGCTTGATTCTCAATATCATAATTTTTTTGTCTTTGTTTACATACAGTAGAATATTTATATCAAGTTGTTGATTCAGTCCTTGCATTTTCATTCTTTTATATTGAAAATAAAAAAATATTAGGAATTGTGCATTGTTGGGATTTTATTTTTTGGGTCCTTATCATTGATCTTAGTACATGTATAGAAATATTGCATCCTATTTGGAATTGCAGAACTAAATTGAAAATGACATTTTGAAAATATTATCATTTGTTGGGAATTGAAGTTGGGAATTTTCATTTTATTCATATTCATTTATTTTACTTGTTGAGTCATAACATCATTAGTTTCATGACCGCACCTTTTTTTTTTTTAGTTATAAAGGCCACTAAAAGCAACAATATAATTTAAAATTGATTAGAAACGATTTTATTTTCTAGGGTGAACAAACTAGATTAGGATTTAGAGCCTTGGAATAGGATTTTGTGAGTAAACTTCTTCAAGGCCATTAAATCAACGTATGTGTCTGACTAAGGGAATGAAAAAATCCATTGTATAATTGGTGATGTTAGGAGGATTCGCTTACACCGGAGTTAAGAACGAGGTCGCGTGAAATTGGTTAAGGGGATATCCCCCCAATACCTTCTTAGTGTCAGATATATTTACGGTGATCTATTCGTATATGGGGATCCTGCTAGTACCTTTAGCTCTATGAGAGGCGGTGATTTAAAGTCTTAGATCTTTGTTACCCTACCCATATGGTAGACCTGAATTATAACTATTCTCCTCCACATCGGTTATACCATGGTTTCTTAGTTGCTTGAAATAGGTATCACATAGGTTACTTGCAGGGGATATTCTGCAGGTACCCTCGGTCAGATAAGGTTCGGAAACCACACAACCTTTATGGAGGATTACCTCTCTGGGGGGATCTGACCGACTAGTTGTTAAGCCCATGAGGGCCCTTATAACTGATTTTGATACCTACAATATTTTGCAGGGAGTCTCAGGCCCCTCTTGGGCGAGGCATACCTACTTTAGGGAGGGAGGCCCCTTTCAACCACTTTATCCTATTTGTGTGCATATTGGCCTTTTGTTTATTTTATTTTGGTGTGCTCTTTGACTATTAGTTGACCTTAGGGTTTTTTTATTGTGCAGTGAGTTTTCATTATCATAGATAGTGGAGTCCCTTGGACCCCCTCACTTAGCGCTACCTCCCCCTTGACGTTCGCTCATTTCATGGGGATGAATTTGTATGTGTGTCATAATGGTATATAGAATCATGATACTCAACCAATACCTCAGGTCTATAATCATTTTCCTCTTGATATGCCTATGATTTCACCCTTTCCTTCCTCTCCCTCATATTTTTATATGAATCCTAGTTTTGGATCCGAGGGCATGATGGATCTATTTTCTATATATTCATTTGATAGGATTCATATCCCTCAATCGACTCTCAGAGTGGGAGGTTGGAATCTCCCCTCTTACGGATCCAATCCTAGCCTCACTTTTCTAGGAGAAAGTGCTCAAATGGGTGGTTATTCTTCTTATTACACCCTGTCCATATACCCTTTGTACTCTATGTCAGTTCCCGTGAACAATGTTTCCATGAATGACCTTCATCCATCCTCTAGTATTTCATACAGAGGGAGTCATTTTTATGGTACAGGATACCCCCTTCACGGAATTCCTTCGTCTGGGGGAAATACATATCCTCACTTGAGTAACTTATGTCATGCCTTTATATCTTAACAGACATCTGCATTGGTGATGATGCATTTACGAACCTCTATGGATCAATTGAGAGGAGTATACTACCCTGGTGGGAAGGGACAAGGTGGAGACAAAAATCCTTCCTGGTATGCAATTCCTCAAAACCTGTCTTTCCTGGGACCTTGGTCTCAAATGCCAACCAGTGCCACCGGTCCAGTTACTACAAGTCATACTAGAATTATATCACCAACCTCTGCTAATCATGTTGGATATTTTAGACAAATTCTACAAGCCATGTTGAATACCAACAACCAGCCATTGTAATTCATGCTTGGGGCACAACTCTAGTCGTCGTAAGTCATACTGACATCACATCTCCAACCTTTGTGCATCATGTGGGAGATTAACCATAAGCCTCTACAAGTCACGCCAAGAGCATGTCTCTAGCCATTATGAGTAACATTGGGGGCATTCCTACGATTGAGAAACCTCTATGTCTAGGACGTAAGATCAAGTTCCTTTGTAGGATTTGCAAAGGAGATAACCTCACTCAATTTTTCCCTTCTACTGTTGTGGTAAAAGAAGTGTGGTGCTTTCCTGGGGGCCCTTTAGGTTCTAAGTCGTATTTGGTTTCCCAACCTTATTTGGTTGATACAGTAGTCGTGTGGATGCAGTATTTAGATGACACCTCTCTTGTTTTAGTGGGTGATGCATCTCTTGACCTTGTTGTCTCACATCCTATTCAACCAACGTTCATGTTGATGCAATCGTCGAATGACTCTATTATCACACTAAATTGCCTTGGGTTTTTAGTTTTCTTTTATTCTTTTTCAATCCTTAGATTTTAATGTTTTAAGTTTCATCCCTTTAAATTTTATGTTTGTTAGGACGCCTTAGATAAACAAAGTTTTGAGTCATAACTCATGTTTGATCCTCAAATTGATTTTTGGACTTAGAACCATTTTAGTTCATGATTTAAATTTTTGGTCCCCTTCATGATTTGTCACTAAGATCGATCCCTCCCATGACTAGACTTATGTGACACACCTTTCTCCTCACTCATGACCTCGTAGGCATGCCCTGCTGTCCTTGCTTACCTGTCCAGTAATTTTTTAAATTGGAGTGCTTCCCACTCATCAGGCAGTTCCGTAGTGACTTTCTCATTCATCATGTTTCCACCATGAGTCATGAATACCACAACTGATGTCATGTTCCTTGTTTTCATTTCTGGGAGTTGATTAAATATAACTCCAAGATATTGTATTTACAAGCCTTGATAATGGTTTATGATTTGAAAATTCAAGAATGTTGCACTGCTCAAACTCATAGTTCTGACCAGGTGACAAGGGTGCGACCAAATCTGATGCTGAGGTAGATTCGAGGGCCAAAATGTTTGTGACTTCATCCTGATATTTTGGTGAAGCTTCAAATAGGTGTTTACTCCACAGGTATCTCATGTTGCCTCCTCTGCACATTAGTTGTCACGAAGAATTAGCACTCAGATTTTGGTTTATCAGGATTGCACAGTTGTAAGGGAATTATCTTTGCATCATACCCTTGTCTCCCCCCTTTTCAAACCTGTGAACTCCATTGCTTGTACCTAAGTCTGATTACATCTTCCTGCCATAGCTATTGAGGTTGAAAGCACCTAAATAGCCCATCCTCTGCCTAAGCATCACGCTACCTAGAGGTGTTGCTTAACCCCTTTATGTCTCCCCTACTTCCTTTCATTTTGGAGTTAAGCGTTTTTACCCAGTTACAAAGGGCCAATTACAGATTACCCCCTCATTTGTCTAAATTCTCAATGCCTATACAAATCTAAGGGTGTGATTCTCATAGTCAAAACTTATCTTATTACAACCAGTCTTTTTTAAAAGGTCAGCCTTGTACATTTGAAGCACGATTTTAAGTCCTCCTGGTTATTACTACCCCATAAGCCTTAAGAATATCTCATTCTAAGCCATGGAGACTCCTCATATGAAGAAGAGACATAAAGGGGGCAAGGTGGTTAGAACATAACCTGTGGATATGCATATTTTGATATAGAGCCTATGGAAAGAGAGGTTTTTCAAAGAGTGGGATGCCTCTCTTTCTGCCAGAATATGCAGAGAGGCCATCCAGAGGTGACAAGGCAGTTTGCACTACATTTAGATGGGAGGAGAACCAAGGTTGAGGATTTAGAATTTGAGGTGACTGAGGCCTCTATTTCAGATGCAACAAGAATGCCTATTATAGGTAAAAAGTGGTTTAAAGCCATGGCTTTGAGTTCAGCCTGTGCCAAATATCTCCTTAAGCCTAAACATCAAGCCAGTGATTTGTCTAAAGGTGTGCCAGGGAATCAACTGATTGAGTAGTTTGACATGATACTGAAGATCATCCAGAGATATTTTACATGTGAAGGGAGATTTAACACATTTTACCAGTACCATGTAAGACTTTTGTTGCATTTAACTGGTAAGGTTGAAATGAATATTCCCTACTATTTGTTAACGATCATAGGTAAGATGTCAGACAAGATTCAATCCAATTCAAAGGATGTGGATACTAGCATCTTCCACTTTGGACTGATCAGAATGCTAGTCTCTGAGGAATTGGGTAAGAAAGAGATTTCATGGGAACATTTTGTTGTGGATTCTCACTTCATGTTGGATATAACATCTACACCTCAATCAGAGAATGCAAGTCCTTTATCACCCACCAGTGTTGTTAAAGCAGGGACCAGTAGGAAGAGAAAGGGAAGTGCCCCTATTCAAGTTTCAAAGGTCATCAAACAGGTCACAGGAACTGAGGAGGAAGTTTGTCCTTCCCCACAGAGAGATGTTTCAACACCTCCTCCACCAAGGTTATAAGAAGTTACTTCTTCTACTAAAACTACATCCAAGAAAGGGAAGAAGCTACACTTCTCCTCTTCTCCTCCAGTAGCCAATACCAAGCACAGAAGACCTTTCACAAGATCATCAATTCCTAGGGAAGTTGTTCAAGAACAATCCCTAACAGAAATCCCTATACAAAAGAAGAAGGGTAAAGGCATTGGAAAGCCTGTGGAAAGGAAAGAAGAAACCCATGTGCAAAAGAAGAAAGATAAAAGAAAACCACCAAGAAGCCTAATGAGGTAGACAAGGAAATTCCTATGCAGGTGGAAGAGGAGACTGAGAAAAAACCTATTGAGACTGTGCATGTCACCGCTCCACTTGACAGTGAGACATTCAAAAGATTAATCAGGCAACTTAGGGATGCAAGAAAAGAGGTGGCTCAGTTGAAAATAGAGGCCATGTCTAACAGGGTAAAAATGAAAGAGATCATGGATGGCTATAGCCATACCCTTGACCTGTCAAGGTTTGTAGAAAGAAAGGACCATCCCTTTCATAGGCAACTCCAAAACCTTTATAGGAAGAATAGAGATTTTCAATATCATAACAGGAAACTCAAGGCATAGTTGCAACATTTTCAAGATGAGGTAGCTCAAAGAAACTTGTAGGTATTGGTTGAAGTTTCCATCGAGAAAGAGACACCAGCAGTCAAGGAGAGCACAACCTCACTGAAAAATCCTATCATTTCTAAGAAGAAGAAGTTTGTTGTGCTAGATGAAGATCCTCCTTCTACCAGAAAGATTGTGAGGTTAAGTGTCAAGGTAAAAAAATAGTTGGTGAAAGGTGAGCCCCATTTTTTAGGATAGTTCCTTTTTTGTGAGGGTTAAATGATATTAAAATATTATATCTGCCACCTATATAGGATTTTAAGTGTTAATTCTTAGAGTTTTGGTATTTTTGTGAAGTGCTAACTCCCTCAGCAGTAAAATGTAGACATTCTATAGTGCCTTGGTGCTACAGAATAGTTTATTTCGATATCACATTGGTATGCTACCTATAGTTCTTCCAAGTCACCTAAAGATAATGTTTTTGACACTGTGCAAGGTCACTACTTGCTCTGGACATGTTCAAGATTGGAGGTGTTGCGTTTTTTTACAACGCTGCCTAAAATTTGCACACAAATACACATTGGCGCTACATAAATTCTCTACCCAATATCTGGAAGAGAACAAAGTTTGCACACATACGTAGCACAGTGGCACTACATAAATTTTCTACCTAATATTTCGCAAAGGGAAAAGTTTGCATAGAGAATATGAGGGTTCGTCGCTACCTTTTCTACTTGTCCAGTTTTGAAGTGTGATACCCATATTGTTACCCAAAGAAGATACCAACAAACACCCGGGACCCAAGAGGGCCAAGCTAACAACTTTTTGGATAGTTGATGATGGATAATATTGTAGAAACAACAACCGACATCATGAGGACAACCACATGCTCTTGAAATACACATGGCAAACAAGGAGCTGCATAGCAAAAGGGAATCAAACTAGTTTGAAGTTTGGATGGATTAGTCACCAACATTTTCCTATTTTATAGAATAGGTTGTTAGCCAAGTTGTTAGATGAAATAAACTCTTAGAGATTTTCAAGGAAAGGAGGCCAGCTTGTAGCTCCAGCGTTTGCCTCTCTTTTGTTATAAATAGATAGATGAAATTCTTTAGCAGGTTTGGATGGTTGAAAAAGGCTCCCTTAGACTGTAATATTTTGAAGAAGTGACTGTGATCTGGCTATGTACTGGACTTAAGACATTTTGGCTAATATAAATTATCTTCTCTTTCAGCTTATTTTCTTTTGATTCTAAATGTTCATGATTTGAATTATTCACATGAATGATTGTGGTGATGTTATGGTGGATGTTTGATCATTATATTATCATGATGTTTATTTAGCTTCTTTAGTTTTTGAGTTCAAGAATATCTTGTGTTAAGAAACTTTCTTCCTTAGGATTTTTGTAGACTGGATGTTTACAACATCCCCTACATTCCTCTCATTTAAGTCTTCCCTCTATTCATACTTACTCCCAATTAATGATTGAAGTTAGACAAGACCTTGATTTTTGGTGCATGCTAGCCATGTTTTCTGAGTTGGAACATTATCATTTTGAGTCTTTTCCATTTGACCCTTTAAACCACTCTTACATTCACATATAACCTGATGGGTACTGGGCTTGCCTTCCATGCAATATGAAGGTGATTCCTAGTGCTAACATTCTTTGTGTCGTTGTCAGGGAAATATTTGAAGACTTTTCCCTGGGATTTAACGAAACAACATACTAGTCCTAAAGGTGCATTAAAACTCAGTATCTTGAAGATTGCATCTGGCACTTGGTGACTCCATTGTTTCATCTTTGGCACCTAAAGGCAGCATACGAGATCAAATCCACAACTACCTTTGGTTCCATCTAAGGCTGGCCCAGAGAAAATAATCAAGAAGGGAAAAGCTTCTCTAAAATGTTTTTCTGCTACTGCTATAAGTGCTTCTGGTTAGTTGCATGATTCCACTCTTGATACTCTAGCTATTTTATCAAGTAAGATTTCTTTACCTTCTGTTGAAGTATCTAAGAAACTTGATTTTGAAGAGTTTCCTATTGAATACTCTTCCTTTGAGACTGAGTTTAAAGAAGAAAACATTGACATTTTCTCTTCCCTTGACATTGAAAAGTGTTTCAGTCTTGATAGTTTTGAAGATTTCCCTACTTTAGGTTTTGCTACACCTCTTTCTGTTAAAACTTTTGTTGCCAAAGAAGTGGAAACTTCATCTCCTTTTCATACCTTACCATATTCTTCCAAGACTCAACCCTCTGGTGTTAAAACTGAAACCTCCCCTTCATACTTTCATTGTTCTCCTAATCTTCACACAGTCAAGTCTCCTTCTCCTTCTTGTTCACCAAGAGCTCAAAATCAAATGGCAGTTGTTAACCCCCCTGCAAATAGGATGGATTCCATAGTGGTTGCAAGATATGCTCCTCTAGTCTTACCTCATCAAGTAAATGCTCTCCCTCATGGATATTATTTGAAATACATGTCCAAGTTTACGGGAGAAGAACATATAACAGCTGAGGAACATCTTGATGCTTTCTACAACTATGCAAATAACAAAAATATTGAAAATGAGGATGTGTGGATGATGGTTTTCGTCCAAATCCTTTTTGGTGAGGCTAGGAAGTGGTTTAGGGGTCTGGCCCCTGGATCCATTATTGGTATTGAAGCATTGAATGAATCCTTCTTGAGGAACGAGGGGGACAAAAAGGATTTTTTGTACTACATCACCAAATTCGGATCCCTAAAAATGAAAGAAGGAGATTCTGACTCTAACTTTTCTAAAAGATTTAACAAAATGTACAACAAGATCCCTGATGAGATAAAAACCACTGAAACCTCTGCAAACATAACTTATGCCAGTGCATTTGACCGCGAGTTTTGCCTCCTATTGAGAGAAAGAAGATCACCTTCCTTAGTACATATGCAAGATGTTACCTTGGAGGTAGAATCCAATATAGTGGCATCAGATAAGATCAGGGGTTAATATGATAGGGATAGGAGAAAAAACAGAGTTGAAGCTTCAACTTATGATTCTTCTATTGTCCATTCTCAAGTAGATGAGCTAACCAAATTAGTAAAATATATTTCTACTAAGATTGAAAAGTTAAAATCAGAAGGGAAATAGACATATAGAAATACTCAAAACACTGACAATAGAGGTAACTTTAGGATACCAAATAATTATCCCCAAATCCTTCGCAGAGATCCCAGAAATAGAGAAAGATATGATCAGAGGGTACAAGCTCCTTTCCAAAACAATTTGGTTGCTGATGAAGAAGAAGAGGAGGTAGAGGTTGATCTTGAGATTCATTGCTTAGGTGACACATCCCCATCCCCACACTTGACTCAATCCTCTTATGAGAAATCCTTGATGGATATTCAAATTAATGAGTTAAGTAAGGGAGAGAAATAAAAAGAAAATACTAATAGATATAATCTGAGATCTAAAAAGAATGAAGAAAAAAATGATGCCCCTAATCGTCCTACCCAAAAAGAAGATTCTGCCAAGGCTATGCCAGTGAGTAGCAAGGAAAAAGACTCTCAAAGTCCACAAGTTCTTATTAGAAATCCTTCTCCTAAAACGAAAGAGATCTTGAATTCTTCTTCTTCCTTCAGTTTTGAGAATGAGATTGAGAAAATAAATATCCCTGTACCTTTTTTGGAATTGATAAAAAATGAAGAATTTAAAAAATATCTATCCAAAATGTTACAACCCGAAGCCTCTCCAAATGCCATTGATTCAGTAAATCTGCAAGATGAAAAGCCAGTAGTGATTTTGGGTTCATTGATAGAATACAAAGACTATTCATCCCCCGTTTTCTATACATCACTGAATATTCATGATAAAGTGTTGCATAATTGTTTGATGGATTCAGGGGAATCCCACAATCTCATGCCAAAATATGTTATGGATGAACTTGGGTTAGAAATCACAAAGACTTATCATGACTTATATTATTTTGACTCCATAAAATTGAAGTTTCTTGGAGTCATTAAGGATATGGTGGTGACTTTATTTCAGTTTCCCATGAATAGTATACTTATGGATATCGTAGCTGCTGATGTTCCCCACAAGTTTGGTAAGCTCTTATCAAGATCCTAGATAAAAAGACTTGGGGGAACCTTGCAGATGGATCTCTCTTATGCTACTATTCCCATTTTTGGGGGAGATCATAGAAGACTTTACATAGAAGCTCAATTGGCTTACATCATTAGTGATGAAGAAAACCCCAAAAATCACCCTATTTTTTCTTTTAATACATATCTGGGATCTAGCATTTTCCAACTCACTGACACTCCTCAAGCCCCTTTATAAATAAGAAAACAGTCCATTATCATATGTGAGGATCCTTCTCTAACCACTTATGTCTGGAAGATATTATTTTATGGAGCCTCTTCTAAAGAAGGTGTTGGTGCTGGGATGGTCTTTGTCTCACCAACTCAAGAAACTATATCTTTGTCATATAAACTAGAATTTGAAACTACTAATAATGTGGCAAAATATGAAGCTCTTCTCTTGGGATTGAGGGCTACTAAAGACATGGGGATAGAAGAGCTTTCATTATTTGGGGATGCTGAATTAATAGTCCATCATATTAAAAATCTTTATCAAACTAAGCACCCTAGGCTTAGATCTTACAGAAATGAAGTGTGGGATTTGGTGGACAATGTTTTCTCTGCTTTTAACATATCATTCATTCCTAGAGAAGAGAATACCATGGCTGATTCTTTGGCTGTATCAACAAGCAACTTCAGAATTCCTACACCACCCAAAATCAAGTATGATGTAGAAGTCAAATACAGGCCTTCTATACCAGACAATGTAAAATATTGGAAGGCGTTCGAAGATGATTTAGAACTTAAAAATTTCATTGAGACTGTTGATGATTTTTCTACATTACACATTGATCAGGATCATGATTCAAAAATTACTCCTCATGCTAATGTTTTCCTCAATAAAATTGGTAATCATCATATTGTGCAGCTACGTAGCAATCATATTCCAAAAGGACTAGTTCCTTTGGAAAGATGATTTGACAGGAATGATGTCGCAGTAAAAGGGAAGGTATCCACTAATGATGTTGATCTAACTGAGTGCAATTTGGGCACTGAAAGGAATCCAAAATATGTCAAATTGTCAAGCAGCCTACCAGAAGAGTAGAGGGAAAAATATACTAAGTTGTTGAAGGAATTTGTTGATGTATTCACTTGGGCTTATGAATATCTCAGAACTTATGACACATGCATTATAGAGAATAAGATTCCATTAAAAGAAGACACCAAACCCTTCAGGAAAAAGTTGAGGCAAATCAATCCTATGTTGTTGCATGTCATGGAGAAAGAGGTAAAAAATATTTTAGATGAAAAAATTATCATTCCTTTGAGGTATTCTGGATGGGTGGCCAATTTGGTCCAAGTAAGGAAAAAGAATGGAGAAATCAGACTTTGAGTAGATTTCTAAAATTTGAACAAAAGCTCAAAAAAGGATAATTACCCTTTGCCCAAGATGGAGCACATATTACAGAATGTGATAGGAGCAGCCAGGATGTCCATGGTTGATGGTTTTTTCGAGTACAATCAGGTCTCTTTTTTTTCCAGAAGATAGAGAGAAGACGACCTTTACCACTTGTTGGGGTACATTTATGTACGCCAAGATGCCCTTTGGTTTGATGAATGTAAGGGAAACTTTTCAGGGAGCTATGGTCACAGCATTTAGTGGAGAGAAGGATAAGTTTTTTGTTATCTATTTATATGACACAATAATGTACTCTCAGTCTGATAAAGAACACTATGATCACTTAAGAAAGGTTTTCTTGAAATGCAAAAAAATTGGCCTCTCTTTGAATCCAAAAAAAGCATTGTTTGTCATGAAGGAAGGAACATTATTGGGGAATATTGTGTCATATGAAGGGGTAGGGATTGATTCCAATAGGGTTGAAGCTATACAAACATTGTCACTCCCTAGATCCAAAAATATGTTCAATCGTTTCTGGGAAAAATTAATTTTTTGAGAAGATTTGTGTCAAATTTTGCTGAGTTGGTTAAGTATATCACAACCATACTGAGGAAGGGTAGTGAAATCAAATGGACTGCTGAGTCCCATGATTATTTTGATCAAATAATAAAAGCCTTGACTCAAGCCTCGGTTCTTTTTAGCCTAGAATACTCCAAGGACTTTCCTATTTTTTCTTTTGCCTCTTTTGATACAGTAGCAATAGTCCTGTTGCAGAAGGACACTGAAGGCTTAGAGCAGCCCATTTCCTTTTTCAACAACGCATTGAGAGATGTTGAATTAAAATATGGCATCATGGATAGGAAATCCTATACATTGGTTAAATATATTAATTCATTTAGATTTTATGTCCTACATTCAAGAGTTATTTCTTATGTCCCATCAGTTGCTGTAAAAAAAATTCTTTTTCAGCCTGATATAGACGAAAAAAGGAGCATGTGAATTGCTAAATTACTTGAATTTGATTTGGAAATTAAGACTACCAAATTGGTTAAAGGCCAGGTTTTATCCAAGATCTTGGCTGAATCAAATTGCTCAGCATTGGGGGTGAATTTCATCCACTCATGTTCAGAAAATCAACAGGCTGAAATAACTGATAGAGGTTCTCAGATCATCTCTGCATTGGCAAATTGCAGCTGGTACAAGGACATTATATTTTTTCTACAAAATTTATAGCCTCCAAGTGGTATGGAAAAGAACAAGGTGAGAGCCTTAAAACTCAAATCAATAAAGTATTGCCTTGTTGATCAAATTTTGTATTGTAACGATCCATTAGGAGTGATTTTGAGATTCCTAGACCCCCAAGAAGCCCAAAAGATTATGTCTGATTTTCATGATAGTTTATGTGGGGGGGATCATTATTGGAGAACCACGACATACAAGATTCTCAGGGTTGGGTACTTCTGGCCTAGTTTGTTCACTAATGTTTTTGCTAAGATTAGAGCCTGTGCTAAATGTCAGAAGTTCTCTAGAAAGCAGCATCTTAAGTCTTTGCCATTAAAGCCTGTGGTAGCTTTGGGATCTTTCTAGCAATGGGGCCTAGATTTTATTGGGGAAATTCATCCTACTTCTAGTGGTCAACATAGATGGATCTTGACTTCTACATATGACTTTACTAAATGGATTGAAGCTATTCCTACAAAGAATGCTTCCCAAAAAGTGATCATTGGTTTCCTTGAAGACATTATGGCAAGTTTTGGATGTCCTGATAGAATTGTCACTGATAATGCTGCATATTTCAAGGCTGAACCATTGATTCATTTTTGTGAACAGTTTGGGATCACTTTGATTCATTCTACCCCTTACTACCCTCAGGGAAATGGGCTTGCAAAATCCTAGAAAAAAATAATTATAAATATTATTAAAAAGATGTTAGAGGATTTAAAAAAGGCATGGGACTCAAAAATCAAATTTTCTCTATGGGTTGACAGAGTGACGGTAAAAAGGTCCCTAGGATTTTCCCCTTTCCAACTGGTGTATGGAGTTCAGAAGATTTTTCCTTCTCATCTTGCCTTACATGTGGCAAAAGTTTTCCAAGATTACCAAGGGGAGTCCGATTATATGATCAGAAGGATTAAGCAACTGGTTGAAGTGAAACAAACTCGGGAGCAACTTGTAGACAAAGATTATGATCATCAACTGAGGATCAAGCAGGCATTCGAGAAGAAAGTGAACAAAGAGGATTTTCAACTGGGCGATTTGGTGCTCAAGTGGGATGCACCGAAGCAACATAAAGGCAAGCAAGGTAAATTTGAAGCTTTATGGATCGATCCTTTCAAAATATCTGAGGTATTCTCTAATAACACTTTCAATTTGCAGAATATGGAGAATGAAAAGGTTTTTGGTGGCCCTTCCAATGGGAATTTCCTGAAAAAGTACTTTTCTTGAGCCTTGAGTGGCTCTTCATGTCATTGTAAATATAATTTTATTTTTATTTTTGTTTCAATAACTGACCCCATAACCATAGGATAAGGCACTAAATCTACTCATTCTTGGCAGCCCACAGGGGGCATGCCATCCCCTGTGGAGCCAATGTTATCACACTAAATTTCCTTGGGTTTTTAGTTTTCTTTTATCCTTTTTTAATCCTTAGATTTTAATTTTTTAAGTTTCATCCCTTTAAATTTTATGTTTGTTAGGACCCCTTAGATAAATAAAGTTTTGAGTCATAACTCATGTTTGATCCTCAAATTGATTTTTGGACTTAGAACCATTTTAGTTCATGATTTAAACTTTTGGTCCCCTTCATGATTTGTCACTAAGATCGATCCCTCCCATGATTAAACTAATGTGACACACCTTTCTCCTCACTCATGACCTTGTAGGCATGTCTCGCTGTCCTTGCTTACCTGTCCAATCATTTTTTAAATTGAAGCGTTGTCCACTCATCAGAGAGTTCTGTAGCACCTTTCTCGTTCATCACGTTTCCACCACGAGTCATGATTACCAGGACATATGTCATATTCCTTGTTTTTAGTTCTAGGAGTTGGTTAAAGATACCTCCAAGATATCATATCTACGAGCCTTGATAATGATTTATGATTTGAAAATTCAAGAATGTTTCACTTCTCAAACTCATAGTTCTGACCAGGCGACAACAATGCGACCAAATCTGATGCTGAGGTAGATTCGAGGGCCTAAATGTTCATGAGTTCATCCTACGATTTCGGTGAAGCTTCAAACAAGTTTTTACTCCACAGGTATCCCGTGTTTCCTCCTTTTCACATTAGTTTTCACAAAGAATTAGCACTCAGAGTTTGGTTTATCGGGCTTGCCTAGTTGTAAGGGAATTGTCTTCGCATCATACCCTTGTCTCCCCCATTTTCAAACCTGTGAACTCCATTGCTTGTACCTAAGTCTGATTACATCTGCCTTCCATAACTATTGAGGTTGAAAGCACCTAAATATCCCATCCTCTACATACGCATCATGCTACCCATAGGCGCTACTTAACCCCTTTGTTCTCCCATGCTTCCTTTCATTTTGGAGTTAAGAATTTTTACCCAGTTACAAAGGGCCAATTATAGATTACCCCTCATTTGTCTAAACTCTCAATGCTTGTACAAATCTAAGGGTGTGATTCCCACAGTCAAAACTTGGCTTATTATTACCAGTCTGTTTTAAAAGGTCAGCCTTGTACATTTGAACCCCGATTTTAAGTCCTCCTAGTTATTACTACCCCATAAGCCTTAATAAGCTCTCATTCTAATCCATGGAGACTCCTCAGATGAAGAAGACACATAAAGGGGGAAAGGGGGTTAGAACAGAACCTGTGGATATGCACCTTTTTGATACAGAGCCTATGGCAAGAGAGGTTTTTCAAAGAGTGGGATGCCTCTCTTTTTGCCAGAATATGAAAAGAGGCCATCTAGAGGTGACAAGACCATTTTCACTACATTTTGATGGCAGAAGAACCAAGGTTGGGGATTTAGAATTTGAGGTGATCGAGGCCTCTATTTCAACTGCAACATGAATCCCTATTATAGGTGAAAAGTGGTTTAAATACATGGCTTTGAGTTCATCCTATGCCAAAGATCTCCTTAAGCCTGAACATTAAGCCAGTGATTTGTCTAAAGGTGTGCCAAGGAATCAGTTGATTGAGCAGTTTGACAAGATACTGAAGATCATCCAGAGATATTTTACATGTGAAGGGGGATTTAACAAATTGTACCAGTACCATGTAAGGATTTTGTTGCATTTTACTCGTAAGGTTCAAATGAATATTCCTTACTATTTGTTAAGGATCATTGGTAAGATTTCAGAAAAGATTCAATCCAATTCAAAGGATGTGGATACTAGCATCTTCCACTTTGGATTGATCAGAATGCTAGTCTCTGAGGAATTGGGTAAGAAAGAGATTTCATGGGAACATTTTGTTTTGGCTTCTTACTTAAAGTTGGATATAGAATCTACCCCTCAATCACAGAATCCAAGTCCTTTATCACCCACCAGTGTTTTTAAAGCAAGGACTAGTAGGAAGAGAAAGGGTAGAGCCCCTATTCAAGTTTCAGAGGTCATCAAATAGGTCATAGGAACCGAGGAGGAATTTTTTCCTTCCCCACAGAGAGATTTTTCACCACCTCGTCCACCAGGGTTAGAAGAAGTTCCTTCTTCTACTAAAACTGCATCCAAGAAAGGGAAGACGCTACACTTCTCCTCTTCTCCTCCAGTAGCTAATACCAAGGGAAAAAGAGCTTTCACAAGATCATCAATTCCTAGGGAAGTTGTTGAAGAACAGTCCCTACCAGAAATCCATGTACAAAAGAAGAAGGGTAAAGGCATTGGAAATCATGTGGAAAGGGAAGAAGAAACCCCTGTGCAAAAGAAGGAAGATAAAAGAAAAATCACCAAGAAGCTTGATGAGGCAGACAAGGAAATTCCTATGCAGGTGGAAGAGGAGACTGAGAAAAAACCTATTGAGACTATGCATGTCACTGCTCCACCTAACAGTGAGACATTCAAAAGATTAATCAGGAAACTTAGGGATGAAAGAAAAGAGGTGGCTCAGTTGAAAATGGAGGCCATGTCTGACAGGGTGAAAATGAAAGAGATCATGGATGGCTACAACCATACCCTTGACCTGGCAAGGTTTGCAGCAAGAAAGGCCCTGCCCCTTCATATGCAACTCCAAAACCTTTATAGGAAGAATAAAGGTTTTCAATCTCAAAACAGGAAACTCAAGGCAGAGTTGCAGCATTTTCAAGATGAGGTAGCTCAAAGAAACTTGTAGGTATTGGTTGAATCTTCCATCAAGAAAGAGACACCAAAAATCAATGAGAGCACAACCCCACTGAAAAAGCCTATCAATGCTGAGAAGAAGAAGTTTGTTGTTCCAGATGAAGATCCTCCTTCTACCAGAAAGAGTGTGATGTTAAGTGTCAAGGTAACAAAATATCTGGTGAAAGGTGAGCCCCATTTTTTAGGATAGTTCCTTTTTTGTGAGGGTTAACTTATATTCAAATATTATCTCTACCACCTATACAATATTTTAAGCGTTGATTCTTAGATTTTTAGGATTTTTTTGAAGTGCTAACTCCCTCAGCAGTAAAATCCAGACATTTTGTAGCACCTTGACACTACGGAAGAGTCTATTTTGGTATTACACTGGTATGCTACCTATAGTGTTTCCATGTCACCTAAAGATAATGGGTTTGACACTATGCAAGGTCACTACTTTCTCTGCACATGTTCAATATTGGAGGTATTACATTTTTTACAGTGCTACCTAAAATTTACACACAAACGCATAGTGGCACTATGTAAATTCGCTACCCAATATCTGGCAGAGAACAAAGTTTGCACACATACGCCACACAGTGGCGCTACGTAAATGTTAAGAACCAAACTTCAATATAGCATAGAAAAACCTCAGGAAAAGTACTCAATGCCTTGAAAAAGAGATAATTTCAGATAATAAGCCTCTTCGAGGGGGCAACCTCCTTTT
>JZKD02S0961133.1:314814-324827 GCA_000966675.3 Picea glauca
AACATTACTAATCTAAATTACAACTAATGGCCTAAAGACGACATAAATAAAATAACATTACTAATCTAATATGCCCCAATTAAGTGGTAATGAGCCAATATTAGGGCTTAACAGTAAATTTGCTACCTAATATTTCATAGAGGGAAAAGTTTTCACAGAGAATATGAGGGTTCGACGCTACCTTTTCTACTTTTCCAGTTTTGAAGTTCGCTACTCAGATTGCTACCCAAAGAAGCTACCAACATACACCAGGGACCCAGGAGGGTCAAGATAAATTTTGTTTGGATAGATGATGATGGAGAATATTGTAGAAACAACAACTGGCATCATGAGGACAACCACGTGCTCCTGAAAGACACATGGAAAAAAAGGAGCTGCGCAACAAAAGGGAATCAAATCAGTTTGAAGTTTGGTTGGATTAGTCACCAACATTTTTCTATTTTATAGCATAGGTTTTTAGCCAAGTTGTTAGATTAAATAAACTATTAGAGATTTTGAAGGGAAGGAGGCCAGCTCATACCTCTAGTTGTTGCCTCCCTTTTGTTATAAATAGATATATGAAATTCTTTAGTAGGTTCGGATGGTTGAGCAAGGATCCCCTAGACTGTAATATTTTGATGAAGTGACTGTGATCTGGCTATGTACTAGACTTAAGACATTTTGGCTAATAGAAATCAACTTCTCTTTCATCTTATTTGCTTCTGATGCTAAATGTTCATGATTTGAATGATTCACATGAATGATTGTGTTGATGTTATGGTGGATGTTTGATCATTATATTATCATGATGTTTATTTAGCTTCCTTAGTTTCTGAGTTCAAGAAGATCTTGTGTTAAGAAACTTTCTTCCTTAGGCTTTTTGTAGACCTGATGTTTACAACAACCCCTACATTCCTCTCATTTAAGTCTTCCCTCTATTCATACTTACTCCCAATTACTGATTGAAGTTATCCAAGACATTGATTGTTGGTGCATTCTAGCCCTATTTTTTGAGTTGGAACATTATCATTTTGAGTCTTTTCCATTTGACCCTTTAAAACACTCTTACATTCACATATAACCTGATGGGTACCGGGCTTGCCTTCCATGAAATATGAAGGTGATTCCTAGTGCTAACATACTCTACTCCATTTTTGGGGGTGATGTGTCTATTGACCTTGTTTTCTCACATCATTTTCAACCAATGGTTGAAGAAGTGGTCATGTCGATGCAATCTTCGATCGATCCCACTCTTCTCTTGGAGAGTGACAAGTCTAAGGAAATGACATTGTCAATGCAATATTCGGTCAATCCCACTCTTCTTTTGGAGGGTGAGACATATTTCGACCATGTCATTAACATTTCTAGTCTTGCACCTTCTGAACAAGGGTGGGTTTTACTCTCTACAAGTACTCTCCCTCTAAGTCTTCAAGAGGTTCCCTTTGAATGGCATGGTATTGTGGGGTATCAAAATCCTTCTCCTATTCCCTTTCAAATAAGAGGCATTCTTTGATACATCATGGGGAAGGTAAGCTCCACAAGTATTTTATCCCCCTCTACTTGGAAAGCTCTTGGTTTTCCCAAGCTTGTGTCAACTTTTCATAAGTTGTTGACCTTTTACAGAAGTCCTACATGAGAGCCTTGGCCTCCCCCATGACATGCCACCTATAAAACTCCCAAAGAGTCTGATTTAAGCTATTTTCTTACTCTCTCAAAAAGTGAAAAGATTGTCGAGTGAACTTGTCTCTTTCATACTCTTAAATTAGATTTGAAAGCATGTATGTTTAGTGCAATTTTACCCCTTTTTCAAACCAAGTTGACTAAGATTACGAAAAAGGACATTTTCTGGCATTAAGTTGTAATTTCATCTCATTCTCTTTCTTGTAGTATTGAACCTATTGTTGGTTCTTGCTTTTGCATTATAAGCCTATCACCTCATCAATTTGCATCACCAACCAAGTAGATCCTTTCTTATATCCTTTGCATCTTGACACCCTATACCTAAGATGAAACATTCACCCGAGTGTCTATCTCCCACATGCACCTCCTTGCATTGAGTATAGGTATGTTCCACTGCTAGAACTAGTTGCTTAGTTGCAACACTCGTTTCCTCATCTATATCATAGCATTAATTTCACTATCAAAAAAATAAAATATGGCTGGGGAAATAATATTATCTTATATTGGCAGCAGTCGTGTCGCCTTTGAATAGAGCACAAAATTTTTGAGTCCACTTGTCATCAAAATTTTGGCTTTAGCATGACCTTAGGAAGCTGATATTGTTACGTATATTTTTCTCCCTCGACTAGTTACTCTTCCAGTCCCTATGGAGAGTTTGATTGATGCCTCCTGCATCTCAAAGTTTCATCATTGAATCTATGCTGCAATAGTCTTCCATAAATCTCATCCTCTCAATCAAAGGATTTCTATCAACCTATGTCATCCATTCCTCATAACTCTTAAATTTGCATGTTGGCCATACCCTCAGTATGTCTCAGAATTACATGAAATTGCAGTCCTATCATGCACTCTGGTCCTACTTTCATCATTGATAGGTAACCTTGAACCTAACAGTCGAAATTTCATCATTGGTCACTGACTGGGTAGTTTCCCTTGTGTTCAATGGAAATGAATCTATTCAAACATCGGGATTCGTGAAGTGTCTTGGATTCCATTAGCATTATTGGTGGTTTCCTTGCCTTTGTCAGCAATTTTCCTTATTGGATGCTATTCATAGGGTCTTTTTCATGTATCGCTTTCATTTGGCACACGTGAATGACACACAAGTTCGTTGGTTCATGAACATGGTTTTCATCTAATTTCCTCCAAATCATCAAGCTCCTGCTTTGTACCTCATGTTGAATGATGATAAATGCCTAAATGCTCTCATTTCAGCATGTCTCCTTCCATCGACTTCATCCCATCTATTATGGAAATGAGACCTAGAGTCCTATGAGCACCTAGAGGCTTGTAGTCATTAGTGGCAGGTTCTCCCACCATCGACAAATGGGAATACATCAATGTCTCCTAATCAATGAATTCTTCAAGTGTTCGACCCCAACACCTTTATTCACACTTGTAGAAATTTACTTTTTTCCTTGATACCGACTTTCATTATCGGTAGGTTATCTTGTGTTTGTTAACAGTATACCTTAATGACCGGTAATCAAACGAAGTCTAATTTTGTTCGACCTCAACTCCTCTATTCACACGATGTAGACTTGCAACTTTAGAGGAATGTGTAGAAGACTTGAAGACATCAGTTCATAGTCGCAACTTTCCTGAGTTGTTTCTATATTTCATTGGACCAATACCTATGTCACTTCAATGATCATGGAGGATCAGATTGTACTCCAATGTATACATATATCTTTAGATTGATTTTGAGACTGGTTCTACTGGGCCTTGTTCATGACTATGATAGCCTTTGGCATGTAGCCACCTTTGTATTTCCTATTCATGGCCATGAAAAATTGTTTGGTGTATTTTCACATGGATCTGCAGTGTAATTTAAATTGACATCCATGTGTGCAAAGTGAGTACAGATTCTAATATTCTCATGAGAAACTAGTTCTTCTAGCTAAGTCTCCATTACTCCACTTCTAGGTATTATAACATATTTCGACCATTGCAAATACTTCTCTAACCTCACACATTAGTGGGCATCTGTTATAGAAATATTTTCCTCACCCTATGCAAAGTTTCTCAAAAGGCCTATTTCCATTTCCCTATGCAGACTTGAAGTCCCATTTTGCAAATCCTAGAGACAAAAAAATTATTTTTCCACATATACATGCCCTAACTATTGTACAACATGTGTATATGCAGGTTGCATCACTACAACCTGTGTACATTGTATTTTGTGCCAAAAATTAAAAAATAGTGTTGGATTTCCATGTCAAATCACGGGATCCATGATCCTTAACCTTCCATATACTAGAAACATTATGGCTCGACCCTTTAATTCCATTTGAAGGCTATAAAAGGGCCATATCCAAGCTATGGAAAAGAGGAGAAGAATTCAACTTTGAGAGAAAAGTTACTATGGAGAAATTATTCACTTCATATTGAGTCTGCATCCCTTTGTCCTTTTAAGTCTGAACACAGTGTCCAGCCCCCAATATCTTCCCTACTTGATTGAGAACCTCATTGTCTCTCTTATATGAGATTTCCTTTGGTGGAGGCCCAGATGGAAGGGACTTAGTTTCTTGGTTCTGAACCGTGCTGAAACAAAAGTTTGTAATTCATTCACTTCTACTAATTAAATTTTAATAGAAATACTCTTTTCTCATCCAATTAATATCTTGCAAATATTTTAATTGTAATTTCATGGGCGTATTTGTTATGAATGTTGATGGATTATGCTATTGAATGTGCTAACTTTATATATTATCACCATATGCTTGTGTTTCTTGGTTGTTGAGGACAAGTTGCAGGTGTATTAATTTGAGTGAAGTGCTCAATGGTGGACTTCATCGAACGTCTGGAAGAGGTAGGCTCTTTATCTTGTTTCGTTAGCATATTTTCTTATATAGCATATCTGATATTAGAGTTGATTTCTGCAATCATTTCCGTCTGTTGTGTTTTTCCCCTAGCCATAAATATATTTTACTCATAACACAAGGGGTCATCAGGCCCAACTCATCTCCTTGTGGTTCTCCGATCGTGATGGTGCCAAATAAAGATGGAACATGGCAAATGTGTGTCGATTACCGGGCCTTAAATAAAATCACGGTGAAAAATCGATACACTATTCCTCATATAGATGATTTATTTGATCAGTTAAAGAATTTTTTTTATTTCACTAAGTTGGATTTGCGCAGTGGATACCATCATATCAGGGTTGCATAACAAGATGCATGTGTCAGTGTTTCATGGAAAGTTGCACAGGAGACCTAGCTAAAGCATACACAAACAAAGCTTATTAAGAAAAGGAAGAGAGATACAATATGAAGAATGAGAATCAATGTATATTATGATATGTTCAATGAGTGAGTGATATTCACTCATATAGGCAATGAAATCCCATCTTAGGAATGCATGAATAATAGTGATGGTCTAAAATTAGAAAGTCTAAAATAGAACTAGTCAGTTAACTCCCACTGAACTAGTGTGTCGAAAATATAAATTTCTCCAACACCCCCCTGAACATCACTATGGAGTAAAAAATGAATCTCGGCTACTAGGACATATTAGGTACTCATGTACAATGAAACTAATGAACACTGAATAAAAATGAGGAAATAGGAAAAATTATGTGGGAACAAAACCCCCCTCTCAAAAGATAATGCATCAAAAGAAGAAAAGGAAGCTACTAGGCAACTTTGTTCTTCACTACAAGATGATCCCGCAAATTCTGAAACTTCTTCTTAGTGAAGGTATTGGTGAATATGTTGACATTATGTTTAGAGGAAGGACATAAATGCAAATCAATGATCCTATCATGTACTAAATCTATGATGAAATGCATGTGTAAATCAATGTGTTTGGTTCGATGTCGTTGTAATGGATCTCTGCAAAATATCAATGTACTCTGATTGTCACACCATATGATCGTCGGAAAGTAAAAATGGATACCAATATCGGTAAGGAATTGTTGAAGCCAAAGTGTTTGAATGACACCGTTGAGTACTCCTTTGTACTCAGCCTCTGTAGAAGATAAAGCAATGGGTGATTTCTTCTTACTTGATCAACAAATTGGGCTTGACCCAAAACTGAGAGTGTACCCGGACGTGGACTTGCGATCTATGCTATCACTAGACCAATATGAATATGTGAATACTGTGAGATCTAATGAAAAACCAGGTGCATAGTGAATCCCATAAATCATGGTTCCTTGCACATATCTAAGGATGCACCTGGAATCCTTCCAGTGAAAATCACGGGGTTCCTACTTCTGGTACTTAGAACTGGAAATGTGAAGAGTAACAATAGACTAGGAAGGCTTGACTCACAATTTCAAGGTAACTTTCAATTTTGAAGATGATACCCCTTTAGTAGATACAACTCTGAAGAGTATCAAGAAGAATATTTTTACATAAGAAGACTCGATATAACTAGTACCCTTATGTAGTATCTAGAGATATTTTGTCACTATTCAAGAGGTCTTGGAATTATATAATGTTTTTGAAGAAGACTAGGGGGATGAAGACCTAAGGAATTTGCAAATACAAGAAACCGAAGGAGAGAGAACAATAGAGGGTCCTGAACTAGAGTCGGTCGAGTATGAAACTCCATTGAGAAAACACAAAGTGAATATTAGTATGACACGATATACACCATTCTATTTAATATATGTCCACGAAGCATTTATGCCCATGGAATTCATTATGGAGAGTTTACTCATTTCCACATGGGCATAGTTTACAGATTCTGATATAGTAGAGAAGAGACATTTAGAACTAGTAGAATTGGAGTAAGACTGTTTTTTGGTAGGATTTCATCAAAAAATTTAGAAATAACGCAAAAAGGAATGTCATGATAGACAAATTAAATAGAAGAAGTTCCAGAGGGGAGACTTAATTTTTCTGTATGATAGCAAGTTTTTGTATCACCATGGAAAGTTCCAAATGCACTGTTTGGGTCCATATGTGATAATATTTGTGACAAAAGTAGGTGTTGTTTAGTTGGATAAATTCAATGGGGAAGTTGTGGAAGGATTGGTAAATAGTAGTCGATTGAAACTATATAGGAACAATTATGCTTCTAGGAACTAGTCTGAGTGCACAATATGTGTACCATAGTATTTGTATTATATTGTATTATATATAAAAAAAGAAAAAGAAATAAAGTTCTAATTCGAACATTGTTTAAAAGATCCAAATATGTATAATAAAATGTCGAGAAAAGAAAGGAAAGGTGAATTGTGTGCAAAAAGATGAATTGAAGAACTAGGACAAAGAACTGTGTAGAGGATGAGTAAAGAATTAAAGAGAAAACATCATGGAAAGATGACGAGAATGCGTAGTCATAAATGAAAAGTGATGATTAAGATATTGATACGATAGGAAAATCTAGACCATTATTTGTCGGATACTCCAAATTTGAGTATAAAAGTAGAATATGGAAGAAACTGAATGTGAGTACAATCATATGGGACTGAAGGTTTGGGCATGAAGAGGAAGATAACAATTGGAATCAAGTTATAAAAGTAGATTAAGGGTGATCATAAAAGGTTACTGTTGCATGCACATTCAAGATAATAGAGAACCATAAGAGAGCTAGAGCCTACAAAGAACATAAACAAGTGTGTTTAAGGAAGAACCAAAGTACAGAGAGTTATGGACCTACCAAAGATAAGAGGTTCTACATCAGGAAAAAATAAACAATGAGCTTAGCAAGGAACATCACCAGTGTAGGAAGAAGTCCCAAGGTTAGAAGAAGAATATCTAAGTTTGGAAAACTTTCCCAGAGCATATGTTCCACTAAGAAAGCCAACCGCAAAACAAGTCAAACTACAAAAGGAGGCAAAGTATGACATGATTACACCAATGATTCCACCATGGGTCACTATTGAAGGAGATGTGTTAGGAGAAATAGGGAACCTAAGGTATGTAGACCATGACCTCATAGATTTAAAGATGTTTCCAAAACTAGAACCATAGAATTACTTGCACACATGAATGAACCCCATATCACTTGTAATCATAGTTGAGCTGAAGGAATGTGATATAGGGTTGCAGTGAATAATAATAATCAATCTATTGGAGATACCCCATTTTGTTAGGAGTGCGGAGAAAAAAATTTGCGTCAAATTATTGCTAAGTTTCATTCATGGATGGTTCTTATGGTTGGACCGAGTATTTTCCATTGATACCCGGTTGATTATGTGTATTACAGGATTACCTTTAACAGGGGAAGACCCCCTACCATTGTTCACAGACAATAAGAAGGAAAAATCCTTAGTATAATGAAGGAAGGAGAAGTATGGAACATTCAGAGGAGAACACTAACTAGATTTTGCAAGTATCAATGATGATACAGTCAGGTTTAAAAAACAAGTGATTTCATGCAAGATATTAAGGAAGTGTCGCAGATATCGGGTTCCATTGGGAGTCATAGTAGTATTAGAGAAATGCATCACATGAGTGATGATTAATTGGTCAATATTCCTAATAAATCAGTTTTTAATGGACTGCAAGGAGGCATGGGAGAAAGGAAAAGAGTTCCATTATTCTTAGTTATTAATTTTGATATAATTGACTACACGGAGGGATCCAGAGGAGATGCAGTGTTAAGAATAAAATATCAAAATAGCATAAAAAACTCAAAATAAGTACTCCACACATTGACAAAGGGATAATTTCAAATAATAAGCCTCTTCGAGGGGGAAACCTCCTTATACATTACATGAATTCAAAAATACAATATGATTCCATATGAAAAGGTATCCTTGGTATATATAGAATAATAGGAGGTATAATTACAACTAATGGACCCGAGATGACATAAATTAAATAACAATACTAATGTAATATGCCCTAATTAAGGGTTAATGTGCCACGATTCAGGGCTCAACATTCTCCTCCCCTTCAAACAAGTGGTGTCCTAAATGCTTGAGTAGTTCTATATGCTTCTATATAAAAGAATCATCTTCCCACATGGAATATTCAACAGATAGTTTCTTCCACTTAATGAGATACTCTGAAATTGATCTATTCCTAAGCTAGAGAATTCTTGTGTCAGTGATAGCTCTAGGATTCAATAGGATCTTTCCTTCCTTGTCAAGTTTTAGAAATATATTTTGAACTGGGATCTTGTCAGCTATAACCTTCTTTAAGCATGAAACATGGAAAAATGGGTGTACTCACGAAGATGAAGGAAACTTCAATTTGTATTCCATAGTACCAATCTTTTGCAACACCCTATAAGGGTCGTAGTAATTCGGTGATAATTTGTTATCTTTATTAGCTTACTTGAGGGACATTTGTTTGTATGGTTGTACTCTCAAAAATACCCAATCCCCTACTTCAAAAATTCTTTCACTATGATGTTGATTTGCTTGTTGTTTCATTTGATCTTGCGCCATGGTCAAGTTATCCTTTAAGAGTTGGACAAATTTTTGTTGATGCTTGATGTGATATTCCACTTCTTGAACCTTAGATTTTTATTTTAGAGAAGAAGTGATGGATGATGGGTGATATCCATAAAGCGCCATAAATGGTGTCATTTTTGTTGCAGTATGAAAGGAAGTGTTATACCACCATTCTGCAAAGGATAACCACTTGAACCATTCTGTGTGTCTATCATAGACAAAGCAAGGAAGGTAGCCTTCCAGACATTTGTTCACTATCTCAGTTTGTCCATCAGATTGGGGATGATAAAATGAGATATGAGCCAATTGAATACCCAAACAAGAAAAAAATTATGTCCAAAAATGTTTAGTGAAGATGGGATCTCTATCACTTACAATAATCTTTGGGATTCCATGTATCTTTTTAATTGTCTCCATGAATGTGGTAGCAAGTATAGTAGCCTTGAAAGGATGAGAGAGTGCATAAACATGTGTGTACTTGATAAGTCTATCAAAAATCACCATGATGACACTATTTCCTTCAGACTTCGGTAACCCTTTGATGAAATCCATGGAAACCTCCTCCCAATGCTGACTTGGAATGGATAATGGTTGTAAAATACTTGGGGTATTTATTTTTTCCACCTTATTTTGTTGGAAAACCAAAACATTCTACCACAAACCTTTCAACATAAATTTTATGCCCATCCCAAAAACATTCCCTCTTGACTCTGTGATAGTTTTAAAAAATCTTGGGTTCCCTCCTACCTGAGAGGTGTGCAATTATGAAAGTACCTTTCATTTTAATTGGGATTTCATACATAAATATAAGCGATCTTTGTACCATAGTGAATCATTTTTCCATGTAAATCTATCGAATGCACTGGAATCCTTCTACATCCTTTGAATGAGATTCCACACTTCTTCGTCATTCTTATATTCATCCCTTTATTTTGTTATCCAATCGGGTTGGATGATAGAGATAGCAAAAACAAATGCCTCAACATATTCATCCTTTCTT
>JZKD02S0961133.1:347743-370214 GCA_000966675.3 Picea glauca
CACGATAAAACCTGTGTTTTGTGATTGAATGGTTGTATCTCTTTTATTGTCTACGAGTAGATGTTAGAAAGATGTATGAATGAATTAATGGATCTAGTTACACTACATGCATGAATGAGAATGACAGTATAATTCTTTCATGATTGGGTAGAATTCACATCGTGCACTTCATAGATCTCCATTCAGTCCTAGAATGCAAGGACTTGAGTATTTAAGCCACCCATTAAGACTATATCAGGTGAGACTGTGCAGGACACTATGTGCGCTACTTTTCCTTCTGGTTTACCAAGAGGGACGATAGTTTTAGAGGCCTTGTTGGGTCCCCAGTAGACCTGAACCTGGGTCAATCATGTTAAAGGTATAACTCAGAAAATCTATTGGACTACTGAGAGGGGGGGTGAATCGGTAATAGAGAAATAATATCCTTTTTAACCATATAATCGAAGTGTTATATCGATGTAGAATTATCATCCAATAAATGCAGAGTAAATAAGCAATGAACAAATGAACAATCATACAAATACACAGTACACCAGTTTTTTACGTGGAAAACCAAAGAGGGAGAAAACCATAGAATTATTTTTCTTATATGTTATGAAGAATTACATTCATTGGAAGAACCAACTTCATTTATTTTCCTGCTGCAACTGGGAGGAGGCTCCAACCCCCTATCTTCTCAGGCTAAAACTTGAGGGAAGCTCCAACTCCCCAATTCTCTGGCTACAACTAGAAGGTGGATACAACCACCTATCCTTTCCCCATCAAACCTCCCTAAAGTATAAGTAGAATGATGGAACCAATGTCACACTATCACTGTGAGATATGCCGTTGTAAACCTGTACCAATAAACATGAACCATGCATCAACCATGCATCAACTTGTACCTCAACCTGTAATCAACCTATACCATAAAAAAGTGCATCAACCATGCACCAACTTGTACCATAAACAAGTGCATCAACCATGCACCAACCTGTACCAAACAATCTGTAATCAACATGTACCATAAACAAGTGAAACCAATCATTCACCAACCTCTACCATAAACAAGTGCACCAACCATGCACCAACCTGTACCAAACAATTTGTAATCAACATGTACCATACAAAATTGCAACCAACCATGTACCAAGTATGTACCAATCATGTGTCAACTACTCATCAACTATACTCCTCATGTATGTGTCAACTCATCAACTACTTGTCTCAACCATGTACCCGACATGTACCTCAACCAAATTCCCTCATCAATTTCATCATCCAAATCTGATTTGTAAATCTATAATAGACCTAGTGTATATGATCACATTCCTGCAAACCTTCCTTAACTTTAACAACAAGAGACTAGCATTTTCATCAAACTTTTCTTTAGTCTCACATGCCTAGTTTTTGATTAGTCAACAACCCTAACTTGAAATAATCATAACTTTGTACCTGTAATGACTAAAGATATAAAACTGATACAAAATTTTATTCGGCTTGTTTTATACAATTCCTTCAGGTTTCATTACTTGGAACCTCTCATAAAAGGATTTATAGCAAAAATGACATACCTTGCTGAATTCTGGCTTATTCTAGAAAGCAACCTTGTAGAGCATGCCCCGCACATAATATTTGTTGAATCGATTGGAAACTATTAAAAATAATACTAAATAATGTACGCTAACCAACACATTTGGTCTTACTAAATTTGGATTTTTTATGAAGAATTTATGACGTTTTTACCTAAAACACTTGTTTTTGACTAGTTTCAGGACTAGCCACAAACCCTATTTTCCACAGAGTGTAACTCCAAAAAGACAACGACCCACAAGATTGTTTTTTTACCATAGATACTTGGATATGTTTCCTCAATTTCATATCAATTTCATGGTCTGAATCATTCTATAATTTTTTTTTTTTCGAAAATGGTGAGATGACCTGTAAATAACATACCTTAGAAAGCATCATCAAAAGATTTTATCCTTCCTTGAATTCCAGCTTTATTTTCTTCTCCTTCCATTAGAAATTTGGCTTAGATATCCTTTGGTTACCTCAGAAATCTATAGGTATTAAATATTCTCAAGTGTGTCTTAAATGAGAGAACCTTGCCTCTTATTTATACTCTCCAAGTAGCTTCGTTAAAAACATCTTCTAGGTCACTTTGCCCACTTTCCTTATTATAGGGTTAACCTACTTCTAATTTATCCATTAAATTTATTATTTAAATATTTTGTTTTATATTCACTTTGAGTTATAGTACACTCATCACTTAACTTTATTACTTACCTTCTAAAATCTCTTAAACCACTTTGACTACTTTGACCTTTTGGGGCTTCTAGATGACATAAGAGGGTCCTCCAACTTCGTAAGCCCGTAACTCTCAAACCGTGAGGCAGTATGTGACGTTCCACATACCACCAAAAATGGAATGACATGTACTATCCATATAGAATAGTATTATCTGAAAATATATCAAAATTCATACCGTTATCCATCAAACATACTTGGGTCCATTACCCAAACCTGGGTTCTCCAACTTCTCATGGCCATAACTCTCTAACCATGAGGAGTTATGTGATGTTCCACATACCATCGTAAATGGAATGACAAGAAATATCCATATAGGATAGTTTCACTGAAAAATTCACTGACCTTCATCTCATTATTCCACAAATAAGCATGGGTTCTCTAATCATACTTCTAGGATAACTCAATCCACAAAGTGTCTTCCCGTGAGGGATTTCACCATAAGGGGACCACTTTGGAGTTCATCCATTTGTACTTATTATCAAACATGAAAAGAAAATAATGAGTCATCTTTATATCAAACAAACGTGTGTACATTACCCAAACCTTTGCGCTACTGGAATTCGCTACCGTACTTTCTCGAAGGGTTGACATCAATCACTAAGGGTTGATATCAATATACAATATCACTCTCCAATAGTTGACATCAATAAAAACCAACAATCCATACCAAATATCCATCAACCTAAGCCAATTGTTTGGCAATCTCCCCCTTTGGCATTGATGTCAACACCAACATTGATGGCAACACTTAGTCATGATAACATTCATGGTTATACTCTTTATCAATGTTTCTATCTCTCCCCATTTGACATCAATGGAAAAGGGTATCTCCCTTTGGGGCTGCTCCCCCTAACTAAACTCTCCTTGAATATGTTCCCCCTATCTACATGCCTTTTATTTTTCTTTGTGTTTATAATCCTCTGATTACTCTCTTTCCCTTCATATGAATAATATCTCCCCCTTTTATAAAGGGTATCACTTTGAAGTCATATCGCTCATTCTTCCCTTGTGACAATCGCTCCCCTTGGAAACATGCCTCTATGCTTTCTTTCTAGTCATTTACCTTTTGCATTTGACAAATCTCTCCCCCTTTTTCCTATTTATGGTGCTTCCTCATGTACATATAAGACATATAAGATAAGCATTCAAAAATCATTCATTTTGGAGTAGAAATAACTCCAAGTCTCTGGCAAAGATACACAAAGGCTTCCTGTGGAAGTGGTTTTGTAAAGATGTCTGCAACTTGTTCTTTTGTGCCCACATACTCAACTCTGATGTTCTTTTCTGCAACCTTCTCCCGTAGAAAGTGATACTTGATTGGAATGTGCTTCGTCTTGGAGTGAATTACAGGGTTCTTTGAGATACTGATGGCACTTGTATTATCACAATAGATTAGAATGGGTTCATCATACTCAACCTATATATCTATTAGAGTTTGTTTCATCTAAAGAACCTGTGTACGACATGTCACTGCTGCAATATACTCTTCCTCGACTGTAGATAAAGATATTGATGGTTATTTCTTGATTAGCCATGATACTAAACACTCACCCAAGTAGAACGTTTCTCCATTGGTCATCAATACAACCTGCCCAATCTTCATCTATGTAGGAAATAAGTGATAGATCCTTTCCTTTTGGATACCATAATCCAAACTATTATGTTCCTTTGAGATATCTAAAAATCTTCTTCACTGCTAATACATGTGATTCCTTTGGTGATACTTGAAATCGTGCCACCTATCCAACTGCCTGCATTACATATGGTCTGGATGTTGTCACATATATTAAGTTACCAATCATTGACCTATATTGCCTCTGGTATGTAGAATTTGAATCATCATATTTTCTCAACTTGCAACTGGTTTGCATAGGAGTGGTAATTGGTTTGCAATCTTCCATTTTGAACCTCTTTAGCATTTCTCTGATATACTTAGTTTGAGAAATAAAAATTCCTTGTTTTTTTGAAATATATGAAGACCCAGAAGGAAGGATAGTCCTCCAATTAATGGCATTTCAAATTCATTCTTCATATCCTTTGCAAATTTCTAGCTTAACCTATCATTAGTACTTCCAAAACAATATCATCAACATAAATTTCAATTAATAAAATATTACCTTGAGTTACCTTGATGTAGAGGTTGTTGTCTGCAATTCCTTTCCATAGTTCATAGGGAGTTTTGTCATTATTGTTTCTAAGCATTACTATGTTTTGAATGTGAATTGATGTATGCACTGCATGTGTCCAAAAAATGTCTGTCAATTTGGAATCCATTAGCATTGTTCGAGCCATTTCCTGTGTAATTATCATCCATTATGATAATGTTCATTTTTTTTTTAACCACTCTCTGAAACAATCTATGAATCCATTCTATCATCCACTATTATATATCTATCCAAAACTGCTAAGTGTTCTTAAGAATCCATCTCTGTCCATACTTTCCAATACTCTACTTGCACAATTGTCCATAATGTTGACCCATTTATCACTATACTATCATGAAGTCTTGATTAATCTATCAAACTATACTTATGCTAATGGATTTCTCCGAATCTGTCTTCTCAAACTATGCAAGTTGCTCGAAGGATGGTTCTTTGGTATGTCACAACTATCACATAGCCTCTGCCTGTCTAATATTCATATTACTTGGGAATATTTAAGTTGGATGGCTCATAACAATTCCTTCTCTGATGTGTATTCATAATAATCTTCATTGGTATATTCATCATCATCTTTACTGGTAGATTCATTATCTCTCTGAGTTCTGACTTCTTTCTTTCTATCTATGGATTCATCTTTCACTACAATGCCTGAAGGTGCAATCTCTTGAACATGTTCCTTATTTACCTGTCCTTCCTTTCTTTCAGTTATTTTCCAAACCTTTATGTATCTGACATCTTTCATTTTCTCTGTAGAATTTTCTTCATCTCGTTTTATTGCCAATCTTGCGATCTCTGGTACCTGGTATTTGTTCACTTGTTCTTCCTGTTTTCTTATCCATACTTTCTTATATCTGATATCAGTATTATCTTTCATGGAAGTATTGATCGTGCTTCTACAATCACTATATATGTGTCCATAGTTATGACATTTGTAACACTCAATGTTACGTGTGACCACATAGGCATGGTCTACCTGAACATTTCTTTTATAATCCCTGCAATATGCAACCTTATGTCCAAAGTTAGCACAATAAAAACAATGACCATAAAACACATTTTCATACCTGGGAGTGAATGATCTTCTTTTTGGTGTAATACTTCTGAATTTTTTCCTTGACTGATCATGATCCCGCTTGAAGCTTCTTTGTGGCTTGAACATGGATGGTATTCTTGAAGATGTATCTTCAATATTTTTCTTAGATTTTGGTTGACCATGATTCCTTCCTTTGAGTACTTCTTCATAAGTCTTTCTATTTTCTTCATTCTTCTTTTCTAGAAATGTAGAGTGCCTCTCTTCATTCTCTACAACTGATATGGATGTTTCTGTCTCTTCAACGTTCTTGTTGAGCTTGACAATTTTGACTCTTAGTGTGACAACTTATTCTTCAAGATTCTCAACCTCTTCTTCTTTCTTCATTATCTGAGACTTCATGAACTCTTTTGTTCTCTTTGTTTCTTCAAGTTGGATTTTCAATGTAATTATTTCTTCTTCCACTATTCTCTCTTCTTGACCAAACTCTTCCTCAAGTTGGTTTAAGTCATTGGTTCTTTCCTTGAGATGATCCATCAATATATTTTATCTCTTTTCTGCTTCTTCCTTTTTGGCTGCTATGTTGGATTCTAAACATTTCTTTTGATATTATAGAGTTTCTTCAATTCTTTTGGCCTCTTCTAGTTGAGCTCTTAAATTCTTGATGACCTGCTGATCCTTTTTAGAACCTTGAACACTTTGCTTTTGCTTCATCAATTCTTTATTGGATGACTTGTTTTCTTCTCTTTCTTTCCTTAGATATTTAATTGCACTGATCAATTTTTCTTTGTAATCAACTTCTGCTTCATCATACTCTTCCTCTTCTGAATCTGTCTGACATGATGAGAATATTTCTTCTTTTTCTGTATCTGCATCTTCTTTGGCATTTTCTAAATATGTGATGGGTGAAGAATATATGTCATGTAATGTATACGAAATTTCTTTAGCTTATGAACATTTACCAACCTTTTCTCTTACCGGTTTAGGTAATCCTTCCCAAATGAAATCCATTTCTGTTTTGTTATTCTTCTTAAATTCCTTTTTGGCAGTAGTCTTTTCCTTTTTTGAACTATCATATCCTGTAACAACTGATATCCAAATATAATGTCTCTGTGCCTATAAAATTACTTGCTTCCTTCTGCTCCACATATCATACTTAAAACCATTATGACCATTAAACATTGGTACTCCATTCTCAGAATAATCCATGATCTCCTTCTAGTGGTTAAACTGGTTCATGAAGAAACCTCCCTCTGATACCAATTGTTGGATTACTGCGAGGAGGGGTAAATCAATAATAGAAAAATAATATCCTTTTTAACCATATAATCCAAGTGTTATATCAATGTAGAATTATCATCCAATAACTGCAGAGTAAATAAGCAATGAACAAATGGACAATCATACACATACACAATACACCAGTTTTTTACATGAAAATCCAAAGCGAGAGAAAACCATGGAATGGTTTTTCTTATATGTCATGAAGAATTATATTCATTGGAAGCACCAAATTCCTTTGTTTTCTTGCTGCAACTGGAAGGAGAATCTAACCCCCTAGTTTCTTTGGCTACAACCTAAGAGAAGCTCCAAATCCCCAATTCTCTAGCTACAACCAGAAGGAGGCTACAACCTCCTATGTTCTATGGCTACAACTGGAAGGTGGCTAGAGCCACCTGTCCTTGCCCCGTCCAACCACCCTGAAGTAGAAGTAGAATGATGGAACCACTATCACACTATCACTGTGAGATATACCGCTGTAAACCTGTACCAATAAACGTAAACCATGAATCAACCATGCATCAACTTGTACCTCAACTTGTAATCAACTTGCACCATAAACAAGTGCATCAACCATGCACCAAACTATACCATAAACAAGTTCATAAACCATGCATCAACCTGTACCAAACAAACTGTAATAAACCTATACCATAAACAAGTGCAACCAACCATGCACCAACCTGTACCATAAAAAAGTGCATCAACCATGCACCAACCTGTACCAAACAATCTGTAATCAACTTGTACAATAAACAAGTGCAACCAACCATGTACCAAGTATGTACCAATCATGTGTCATCTACTCATAAACTATGACTCATTAATATGTACCAACATCATCAACTATACTCCTCATGTATGTGCCAACTCATCAACTACTTGTCTCAACCATGTACCCGACATGTACCTCAACCAAATGCCCTCATCAATTTCATCATCCAAATCTGATTTGTAACTATTTAATAGACCTATTTTATATGATTGCATTCCTACAAACCTTCCTTAACTTTAACAACAAGAGACTAGTATTTTCATCAAACTTTTCTTTAGTCTCACATGCCTAGTTTTGGATTAGTCAACAACCATAAATTAAAATAATCATAACTTTGTACCTATAATGAATATAGATCTCAAAATGATACACAATGTTATTCAGTGTGTTTTATGCAATTCCTCCAGGTGTCACTACTTGGAACCTCTCAGAAAAGGAGTTATAGAACAAATGACATACCTTGTTGAATTCTGGCTTATTCTAGAGAGCGACCTTGTAGAGCGTTCCCCGCATGGAATATTTGTTGAATCGATATGAAATTGTTACAAAGAATACTAAAAATTGTACTCTAACTAACACATTTTATCTTACTAAATTTGGATATGTTATGAATAAGTTATGCAATTTTTACCTGAAACACCTATTTTTGTCTAGTTTCAGGACTAGCCACAAACCCTATTTTCCACGGAGTGTAACTCCAAAAATACAACGACCCACAAGACGATTTTTTTTCCATGGATAATTGGATATGTTTCCTCAATTTCATATCAATTTCATGGTCTCAATAATTCTATAAAAAACGTTATTGCGAAAATGGTGAGATGACCTATAAATAACATACCATAGAAAGCATCATCAAAAGATGTTATCCTTTCTTGAATTTCGTCTTTCTTTTCTTCACCTTCCCTCAGAAATTAGGCTTATATATCCTTTTTTTACCTCATAAACCTATAGGTATTCAATATTCTCAAGTGTTTCTTAAATGAGAGAGCCTTGCCTCTTATTTATACTCTCCAAGTAGCTTCCTTAAAAACATCTTCTAGGTCACTTTGCCCACTTTCCTTATTTTAAGGTTAATCCACTTCTAATTTATCCATTAAATTTATTATTTAAATAATTTATTTTGTATTAACTTTGAATTATAGTACACTCATAACTTCACTTTATTATTTACCTTCTAAAATCTCTTAAACCACTTTGACTACTTTGACCTTTTGGGGCTTCTAGATGACATAAGAGGGTCCTCCAACTTCGTAAGGCCATAACTCTCAAAACGTGAGGCATTATGTGATGTTCCACATACCACCATAAATGGAATGACATGTACTATCCATATAGAATAGTATTACTTGAAAATATATCAAAACTCATACCGTTATCCATCAAACACACTTGGGTCCATTACTTAAACCTAGGTTCTCCAATTTCTCATGGCCATAAATCTCTAACCGTGAGGAGTTATGTGACGTTCCACATACCACCGAAAATGGCATGGAAAGAAATATACATATAGGATATTTTCACTAAAAAATTCACTGACCTTCATTTCATTATTCCACAAATAAGCATGGGTTCTCTAACCATACTTCTAGGATAACTCAATCCACAAAGCGTCTTCCCATGAGGGATCTCACCATAAGGGGACCACTTTGGAGTTCATCCATTTGTACTTATTATCAAACATGACAAGAAAATAATGAGTCATCTATACATCAAACAAACTTGGGTCCATTACCCAAACCTTTGTGCTACTAGAATTCGCTACCGTACTTTCTCCAAGGGTTGACCTCAATCACTAAGGGTTGACATCAATCTATAATATCACTCTTCAATACTTGACATCAATAACAACCAACAATCCATATGAACTAACCATAAACCTAAGCCAATTGTATGACATAAAAAACAAACAAATGGTTCTGTTGCCGGTTGGAAAAACATAGGATTGAGTGGATGAGATCTGTTGAAGATTTGTTAAATGAATGTTTTTTCTGTTGAAAAATTGTTAAAAGAATGTAAGATCTGGGACCGAAGTGTAAAACAGAATGAAAATATAGGAGGGAATATTTATACCCTGGAGACCCACGAAAGAGGAAATAGAGAGATGGTTGAAAATAAAGGATCTAGAGTTTGCACAACAAGATAGCATAAACCCTAGAGTAACACCGCACAAATATATTGAGAAGTGTGTGTTTACTGATCTACATGAAGTATTTTTCTGTGATTTTCCACACTTATTGCAGGAGTAGATATTGAGATTGAAATAAAAACATGCAACAAATTGGATCTAACAGTTATAGTGGACCTCAGTTTATATTGCACAGTTATAGCAGGTGAATAACAAATTCACCCACGTAGTATATTTTTTGCTCGACAATATTGTCACAAGATTTATAACATAATTTGCAGTAGATAATGCGAAGTCGTAAAATGCAACAGAGAAAGAGTTTATAGGCGGGCCTCGAGGAAGTTATATTAGATCATTGTATGCTTCTATTAAGATATTTCTCTATAAAAAATGTGTAATGACAATGAAATTGAACAACTAAACTTCCCTGCATGCATGGGGGAAGGGGGAAACACTGATAGAAAAAGGAGAAATGGAAGGAGAAAGGGATAAAGGAAAGAAGGAGGAAGCCTTGGACCCAATCATTATGGATGACGACCAGATCAAGCACATCATGGTGATAGCTGGAAAGATGCACAATGGAGTACCCTACCAATACAAGGTGAATACCAAGAAGAGAGTCGTAGCCACGAGGGAAGCTTGGAAATTGATGAAGAGGAGGTAGAGGATCTCCGGGATGTGGAGAATATTGAGGAAATACTGCACACAACATATGAAAGGAATATGATAGGTCCAAGAGATTGAATAGAAGGAAACAATCCTATCCATATTAATGTCAGTGTGGAACCCATAAACCCATGTGCGACTAACACACCAAAAAGAACACCACCATTTCGACAACCAAATTTTGGGAGAAGGAAGACAACAGGAATTACATCTACACAAGGAAAAACAACTAGGGAAGCCAGTTCAGGAAGAAATAGTCTAGTATCTATACCACATAGAGGTAGTAGTTCAAAATTCAGGATGGCAAGACATGATCCCACCATCGGGTTACCAGAATTCAAAGGAGAAGCGTTGGAGGACCCAGAGAAGAACTTGTTTATTTGTGAAAAGATATGGGAAGAAAAATAGATCACAGATGAAGACACTAAAATTTCACAAATAGATATCACACTAATGGATCACGTAGTAGATTGGTATATGATTTTATCTACAAACAATCCACCAGGGACAACCAGAACGATCACAAATGTCAAGAAATTGTTGATAAATGAGTTTCAGAAGCCAATTTCAGAGGACCAATACATGAACGAGATGATATATATTTGACAGAAACTAGGATAATCTGTATGGGATATTGACCACAGATTCAATTGACTGAAAGGAAAAATGAAATATTTCATGACAGATATGCAGCACAGGCACTTGTTCGTCAATTCACTATTACCACACTTCAAATATCCAATATAACAACAAAAGTTTCAGACGTAGGAAGAAGCTCTGCAACTAGAATAAAACCAATATCAGAAGATAGATCCAGGCATCGAGGAGATGAAGGAAGATCTAAATAACTTAATGTTCCAGCTAAACTAGAACAAAAGTAAGGAAAAACGAGAAGTCGTTTGGTGTACCACATGCAGGACATAAGGACACCATAAGAATGAATGTCCAACATTTGCACAGTACATGGAAGAAGGAATGCCAAATTTTTTACCAACATGAGGACTATGGTGTGAAATCTGTAAGAAATAGGGCCATGATCCATATTGCTTCCCAATGATTCATAAGTACTAGACAATACCAAATATTTAATACTGCAACTTTTGTAAGTCACTAGGCCATGATGAAAAAGAATGTATAACCATGGATTTGATGAGAGAGAGGACATCAGATGCATATAGGTGCAGGAAGAAATGATGACTAAAAAGATTCACCTCAGTCTAACCAAGTACCATCCCCATACAACACTACTCAGTAGAAGTATAATATTGTGCAACAACCATATAACACATCACAACCATAGTACAATGCAACACAACCCCACTACAATATTTCACATTATAACCATGTGCCTCAGTATAATGCACCACGAGGGGATCGAGCTTCCTACAGAGGAATAGGACGAGAAAGAGGAGGATTTGGAAGAGGTAGAGGACTAGTGGTATGTCACAACTGTCAACAACCAGGACATTATGCAATAAAATTTCCACTTCCACCAAGGACTTGTATGTATTGTCTCACATTGGACCATGACACAGAAGAGTGCCCTACGTTATTAGGGAAGATCTAGGAAAATAGGAATCAAAACAATCAAAATGTTCAATGGATTTCAGCATAAGCGAGGGATGAGGGAAGAAACATCAACATAGTTACATGCGGAGGAGCTACAACAGGAAATGACGTAGTATGAAAAGAGCCAGTACAACACCAATGGGTGAAGAAGAATGTTGAACCAGGATGAAGGAAGAAACATCAACATAGTTACACGCAGATGAGCTACAAAAGGAAACAACAGAGTATGACAAGATCCAGTATAACACCAATGGGTGAAGACGAATGTTGAACCAAGGAAACAATTTGATGCGAAGAACGAGAAGAAAACATTTAAGCAAGCTAGACAAGATTTTTTTAAGCCTGATATCGCATCGACCTCAACCATGCAGCATAGTAATAAAGTACTAGAGTACAATATGCCTCTATCGTTGGATCATACCAAAGAAATGTAGCCCCTCGAACAAGTAAGTACAATCAAAGGACTTTTACAATCACGTGTAAAATAACTAAATGATCCATCCTCTATCAAAGTATGACAACATATATTAGAAAGATGTAGCATAGAGGCAGAAGGAAAGGTAGAAAAAAAAATAGTCAATCACCTACATACAAGGATAAGAACAAGTAGGGAGTCTAGGATGAATGCCAACATTGGATATTTCAACATGGGAGATATTATATTGGATCTAGGATCTGAAGTTAATGTATTACCCAAGAAGACATGGCAATGTATGGGAGAGCCCATATTAGGATATTCAGAGGACATAGGCACGGTTCCACGGGGAGAATGATTGATATGATTCCAATATCGCATGACATGAATTCAATATTGCATCAAAGTGTTTCCATCAATGCCAAAGGGGGATATTTTTTATTAATTGGATCGGTTGTCATTGATTTCAACCCTTGAAGAAAGTCCAGTAGAGAATTTCGGTAGCACAAAGGTTTGGGTAATGGACCCAAGTTTTTTTTATGGATAATGGTATGAGTTATTATATATTTGCAGGTAATACTATTCTATATGGATAGTACATGTCATTCCATTTCCAGTGGTATGTGGAATGTCAAATAACTCCTCACGGTTAGAGAGTTATGGCCTTATAAAGTTGGAGAACCCTCATGAGTCATCTAGAAGCCCCAAAAAGTCAAAGTGTTTTCAAAAACATTTATTTAAATAATAAAGCTAATGGAGAACTCCCTAAAATAAGGAAAGTGAGATGCTAAATGAAAGTATAAATACGAGGACAAGCTCTCTCATTTAAACACACTTGAACACATTGAATATCTATTGTTGTGTAAGGTTTATTGCAAATACTTATTGATACATCTGAAGTGGCGAAAATATGAGGTATCACGATGGGTTGATGATAAAAGTCTCAGAATTACAGTGAATACTTGAAAAGACTAAGTTATGAGGTGTACACAGGCTAGAAGTACAACAGGGTGCATACATACGCGGGCTACCAGTACAACATGATGCGTACATACTCAGGCTATCAGTATAACAGGGCGCACACCTAAGGTCAAAGACATGGAAATATGAGGAGATGAAGAAGCTGAGGTTTTAGATTCTAGGAACAAGCTCCCAGAAATGTATATAGTGATCAAAAGAATAAAATTTATCCACTCGGTCAAAAGTTACAATGTATTTCTATGAATAGTTGGAATTTGATGTATGCTTGAGAAATCGTTATGGAGATTTAAGAATTCTCCCTAGAGAGACTAGTGGCTACATGGGATATTCTCTATAAGTCAGATCTACAGAAATACAGTACTGGTACAATTTATCATTGAAACATCTTGTTAGGGTTGTGGCATATCTTGTATTTCTTGGAATATGGCTAATGGTTTTTATGGTACATAGTTGAGAGCTTGTATTTGTGAAGTTGTTGATGTATTGAAACGATGAATACCACAAAGGGTTTGATGTCTGGATTATGTGAGGGATATTATACTTGTTCGCAATTACACACACTTACATGGCACATGAATAGAGAGAGATATAGATCTTTTGGGTAAAGGAACAAGGTATAGATACAGTCTGGATACAGTGACAGGTTACAGATCTATGTGAAAAATTTACAGAGGGTTAGAATTTTTCAGAAGGCATACATAGGATACATAACAGTTTGGTCACGTACATAAGAAGGCTTCATAACATATAGGGTGCATACATACACATACTGCAGTACTACATGTCGCGTACATGTTATATTTTGTTGATAGATGTTCAATTCAGGTACATATTGATTACAAGAAAGTTGTACAGGTTGGTTGCAGGTCAGTGGTATAGGTTGATACAATTTTACAATTGTATATCTCACAGTGATAGTGTGACAATGGTTCCATCGTTATACTTCTACAATGACTACTTGAAAACCCTAAGATGGAAGAATGGGAAAGTTTGACAAAGGAGTACTTGTTGGTTACACAAGTACAAGGAAAGCATACAAGTGTTACAATCTGAGATTGAACAAAGTTATGGAAAGCATCAACGTAACAATTGAAGAAACATGTAGACAATAATTAAAGGAAGAATAAAATGAATCAATGGAACAACTTTACGAAGAAGAAGCAGAAGATGAAAAATAAGTAGAAGGGGAAGATGAAGAGAATCTGACAAAATTAGAATAGAAAGTTCAGCAAGTTCTTCCAAAGACACCTAGAAGACGAGTACAAAAGAATAATCCTTCATATTAGATTATCGAAAACAAAGATGCATGATTTGAGACTAGAAGAGGAATCTATTCACCAAAAAAAACACACATAGCACTCTCATCTATGATTGAACAAAACTGTTTTGAAGAGGCTAGCAAGGATTAATTTTGGAATAAGGCCATGGATGAAGAATTAGATCAAATAGAGAAATATGACACTTGGGAATTGGTTCCAAGACCAAATAATAAGAATGTGATCGACACAAAGTGGGTATTCAGGAATAAATTGAATGAATATGGACATGTTACAAGGAACAAAGCTATATTGGTATGTAAAGGATATTCACAGGTTGAAGGAATCAACTTTGAAGAGACATTTTTTGCAGTTGTTAGAATGGAAGCAATCTAATTTGTTTTAGCTTATGAGTGCTCCAAAAATATTAAAGTCTATCATATGGACATAAAATCATCTTTTTTGAATGGGGAACTTGAAGAAGAATTCTAAATTGAAAAACCGAAAGGATTTCATTTGTTAGAGAATGCAAATTATGTGTGTAAGTTAAAGAAGGCCTTGTATGGTCTAAAACAGGCTCCTAGAGAATGATACTCTAGACTTGATAAATGTGTACAATAGGTAGGGTTCAGAAAAGGAAGTATAGACAACAACCTCTACATCAAGGTAAATCAAGATAGTATTTTATTAATTGAATTCTATGTTGATGATATTATTTTTGGAAGTATTGATGACAGGTTAAGCCATAAATTTGCAAAGGACATGCAGAATGAATTTGAAATGTCATTATTTGGATAACTATCAAATACGTCAAACAAACCAGTACTTGGATAACTATCAAATACCAATACTGTCTTCAAATACATCAAAGAAACCAAGGAATTTTTATTTATGAAACCAAGTGTTATTGGATAAATCAGTGAATGCGGACATAAAATGATATCCCTAGATCTACCTGGATCTAGAACAAAACAAGATAGGACATGACTCTTTTCCTAAGTTTCTACCATTGAATTTACTACCAAAGAATGAATAGATGGCATACCTTTGGATATCGCTTCCTTATATCTTTGTTGTCCCTGATTCACTCTGGTGCTCTCGTTAGATCAGATCTGCAATGACACAAACCAACCAAAGTGAAATCAACAATTGTATATTCAATGCAGACCTAAACATGTGATCAAGGAATCATGTAATAAAACACTAATGATTTTATGGGAAAGGAACATGTCACCGTATCATATTAAGTAAAAGTGGAAGATACAACCAAATTTCCTTGATGTCATAAGTTCCCTTTCAGTGGTCCTTTGTTACAACACACACATACACTTGCTCTGAATTTGTATGAAGATGGACCACAAAAGCTTGATGGAAAAATGGAGGCCTCAAGCATCAGTTGTAATAGGATCCTTCACATAGTATTCAACCTATTCTTTCAACAATTATTTTCTCAATATTGCTTAACCTTTTCCATGAGTAATCCATTATTATATAGAATAAGGTGAAGTGGTTACTAGGATGAGGATGATCCCACCAAATCAGAGAAGCCAGTAAGATCACAACCATACGGACGCCACCTCATAATCTAAAATATTATTCTTCTATAAACTTCATGAAACCTCTTCCTTTACTTAGCTTCAAACACCGCCACACCCTGACTATATAGCAGCATGTGGAAATCCTACAAGCCAAGCATAAAGCAGCTTGCGGAAATCAAGGATTTTCGCACTGTGTACCACTGTCATCTTGTGACGTCATTCTAAAAATGTGCCTTGTAGGGGAAGAACTTAGTCATTTTCCTCATGTAAAAGATTGTTTTGGAACCCTGAACACATGCATGTAGGTTCATCATCAGAGTGAACAAAATAATGTGTAACAGAATGCCCCCCAAAGTATGAGGCTAGAACATGTGACAACTGAAATACTTTGTAAAATGTGTGTGTGTGTCGATAACAAGGAGCACACCAATCAGGAACCTGCAAACAATCAAGCATCTGCATAGAATTATACTATTTCTAAGGTAGGAATTCCCATGCTCAAACTATAAGTGATTGAAATCATAAATGCAAGTCATGGACACCAATTATACAACGTGGATCCATGTCATCAAGATTCTACATAGTGACCAGGAATACACTGTGGATCTATGTACTAGAAAGTTTAAATTTAGACACAACCACGAGACATACAAAGTGGATTTTTGTGTCAATACAAATCATCAATACTCCATCACAACCGGGACCAAAAAGGTAGGATCCATGGTCTTCAATCCCATTGTCCGTAAGTATGAATCTAACCATGCGATTACAGGTGTTGAAGTCGAACATGGTATAAACCACTTGAGTACCGGCCATTGATGAGAAATGTTAACAAGTGCGAGGGAAATCACCATTGATGTCAATGAATCCAAAGGTACCTTAGTACAATCCAACGAATGTGAATAAATGAGCTAACATCAAAAACTCGATGGAATCTCCTGATCAGGGACCAATGATGTGAATCCATTGTCGAAAGTGAAGAAACATGCCTTTAAGACATGCAGGCTCTAAGGTACTAAACGATTTCTAAGTCTTGTTACCAGATGATGAGTTGAAGTCGACAGGAAAAGACTCATCATAGGAGGGTGGCGCAAACCCCTAAACCCTCAGGTTGGAGTCCGCACAGGATCTTTCAACTTCAGCCCTTAGAGTCTGACTGACCCTTTTAATACCTCTCAGGGAATTATTCACTCACCCTCTTCAAGTATAGTTCATAGGCCCTCCTGAGTTATGCCCGCACGATCATTCATCGACATGAAACCCCATGATCAAACCCCAACTGTCATTGGGACTTTTCCCTTTTCTTTTCGGGATACCGAATTTTGTTATTTCACGAATCCCGTTGTTGAGCGCCTTTCCCCTTCAACCTATGAAATACGAAATACCAAACCCTCGACTCACCTTTCCATTGATTTCAGCTTTTCTCTCTTCGTGATTTTGGGGGTCGCAATGTCATGCAACTCTACCTCTCGACTCCTGGGGTCCCGAAACCCGAATTACCGAAATCCTGAAAAGTTCACCCTCAACCCTACTACACTTCGCGACTTCGGGATTTCCTTAGCACTATGTCTCGTCCCTTTGTCAACAGGGTTCCCGATATTCCGAATCCCAAAACACCGAAACACTAGTGTTCCACTTCCGAGGAAAATCAATAGCTGTGGTTCTTCCTCTTGATCCAACAGTTAGTGCGATTTCGCGTACCGGGAGTTCGTAAGGATTTTTCTTGAACTCTCTGTCACCTACACCTTCCGAAACTTGAATCTTTGAAATGCCGAAATGGGTTTTGCCTCTCCCGGGATTTTGCGAATCTTGTCAAGAGGGTTCCTGACTTTTCATGTGTCCCCTCGAGCTATGCTTTGCTCCTGACGTGGACTCTTGCCACCTGTCACCTTTTCCAGTCTTCGAAAGTTGAACCACCTTTCGACAACCCCCTCTATTTCGGGTTTCCGGGTACCGGGAGTTTGAAAATCTTGACCCTAACCTTGTGTCACTATGACCCCTGAATTCCTGAACCCCAATTTTCCGAAATGATTAAATGCACTTCCTCAATTTCCTTCGCGTTTCGTGATTTCAGTACTTCTAATGTGGAGTGTTCTGCCCCTTGTCAATGGGAATTCCGAAAACCCGATTCCCGAAATCCCGAAAAATACTCTATCGCAACTTCTGATTTCAGACTCTCCTCCCTGCTGAGTCTCGATCACCCATCCTCAGGACTTTAAAAACCCTAAACTCTGAAGTTCTAAATTCTTGAACTCGTCACTCTTTGATTTCACACACGAAACCTCCTTTCGCGTTTTGGGAACTTGATCAACCTAGGTTTTGGCTTGCACTCCAGGCTCCCGAACTCCGAATTCCTGAAATGATATGATGGCCTGAATAGGTCACGATCGATGGTCCATGTTGAATTTTCCTTTTGAAGGATAGATCTATCCAATGCTTAACCCCCCTGCAGTTTTCTTGGATCCTACGGTCCCTGCTATTTTGGGAGTTCTCCTCGGAGAATTCTGACCGTTCAATCTCCTCCTCAAAGAACCTCTGGCTCAAATCAAACCTGTGATCCTCCTATGGAATTTAACCTCTACATAACTACTTGCATTTCCTTCCTTTCTCTCGAATGATTCAAAGGTCCTAACCCTATTTAGCTTCCTTTGTAACCTCGGGTCTCCTAAAAGACTTCTGCACGCACTCCTTGCGGCACTTCTTCAAATATTCCTGAATATTTGAATCTCTTGACTCTGTGCAACTCTACAATAGAAATCCTTCAATCTCTCAACCTTAGTTTATAAGTTCTAAGGTCTCAACCAGCCTGCGCACACCTTGCACGGCTTCTATGTTTGTCTTTACACTTCAGTTGAAATGAGAACAATGGTATCTCTCCTGAGCTTTCAGAGATGAACTCTGAATTTTGTCAACGCACTCCTTGCGGACGCTTCACTGCACTCCTTGCAGGAACCTTTTCTCAAGAAGAGAAACAATTGAAACTCATTCCCTTACTCTCTCTCGGACTTCAAGCACCTAACATGAAATCATACATATAGGGCATAAAAGTAAATGCAAAACAGAGAGAATAATATAATCACAAACATAACATTCATCATGTTAGAAACATAAAACATTATAAAACCATGAGTCTGAATCAAAGCTTCATATGTTAATTCATAATTTTTGTACATGGCTTCTTCTCCACAACTCTTTGTTTCTCCTCTATCATATTGTGCTTAATCCTACCATCTCTGACTGATACAATGATACAAAGATGAGGGTGTCTATAGTCATTTTCCCTCCAGCTCCTAAAACTGTCTAATCTAGAATTTTAAATCTACCTACTTTCATTAACTGGCATAAATGCCTCTACATCCTACAGATGAGAGCGGATCACTCAAGATCTGTTTACAATATGGAAGTACGCCTTCTTAACTATTTCATGAATGTATACGCATCCAAAGTTTCAAAAACATTTCAAAACATTTTTGACATGTGCCAAAATGTGATGGCGTTCATCCCAGCTGTCTTCCGCCTCCACGCTTGCTTGCTATTGACGATGCTCCTGCATAAGAGGGCCTTGATGTATCCCGCATTAGTGAAATTAAATAAGTAACATATTTAGGGTAGATTAAAGTATGAAAATGATTTGAAACTGACATAGGGAAGGCCGACATGGTAAGAAATGATAATGCAGATGGTCGACTCAAGAGAGGGCTTGTTTGGAATTCTCTTGAACATATGAATGACAAAACAATGGTATTGGCAACATTGACTCAAAGATGACCCAAGATATGGACTCGAAAAAGGTTAGACGAGAGACAAATGGATTTCCCAACCCAGATTCAGATGATGAAGGGGGTGTCATGTTCAAGAGCGACTAGTACTGCCACTAACACAGGTACAGAGACACATTTCTTTCATAAATTCCCCCCCACCATTTCTAGCAAGTACCTCTTTATTTTTACGCAATCTTAAGGAGGATAGCATATGCTTGTTGATGTAAGCTCATCCTTTGGATGAGTCCCTTGGATTATTTTTAACGAAACCTAAGAAGGAGTGGTTTGGTCCTATGTGGGTCTTTCGATAGAAACCCACAAGTCCAAAGATAGAAAACTCGAGGGTTTTTCATGTTTATAGAGTCTGAAAAACACATTAAAGAGAACTCTCTCAGTTCCTTTTTCGTAAAGTAATTCATTGAGACCGAAAAAGTGATAAATGATTTCCCATTAAATGTTTTCTTCAAATACTTTTATGAGCGTGAAAAGAACAAGGTCGCTCGACAATCTTTTTGTTTTTATGGAGTGAGAAAAGAGATTAAAAGATAGTCCACGAGTTCCACTTTTCGTGTTTCCATGACGAGTACGAAGAAATGAAAAAATTATACTCGGTTACGTTCTCATCGATTTTCGAGAACGAGAATGAACAAATACTAGGCTAGAGTTTTTTTTTGAAAAACCCTAAAAAGGACTGAATATATGTAACAAACAACAAAGCGAATAAAAAAATATCCATACAGCATTGTTCAGGACTGTAGTCTTTCCACCTGCAAAAACATAAAAGACTCATGGGACCATTAGACCTTTATATTATGATAAAATGCATTAAAATAATATAAAATATTATTAGAAAAAGCAAAAAGTTAAATAAATAGGGATAAAACTTCTTATTGCTATTTCATTTGCATTTCATTCCAAACTTGTCTAGAAACCCTCTTTTTACCTCATATCTCACTTGTCGATTGTGAGAATCACAAGATAGCATTCACCAAACGGTCTCCATCAACATGGTAAGCTCATCATCCTCTTATTTTTCAATGGATTAAAATTCATTTATTTTGGTTAAAAGGTAGTTTTTGGATGAGTTTTTTGGCCGGTAGGCTCGCGCTGGGGCTATTGTAGGTGGCCAGTATCGAGACCTGCAGAAATCAAGTATTTTCGTAGGCACCCTATGGATCACCTGCGGAAACCCCGCACTATATTTAAATCTTGTCTATGGAGGCCGAAAACCCAAAATGTTACCCACGCATTTGCTCAAAAACGAATTTCAAAAGCAACGATTGAGGATGTTGATCCCTTTTTCTCGTCTCCAGGAAGGTATTTGATTGCCAAAATGTTGCAGTGGAGATAATGGGAACACAAGGATGATTACTTCGAGGCCTTGAATGATCCAAGGACCATGAATTCTCTATGACAGTGTGAATTATTAAAAAATTTCAAAATCCAAGGCATGAGAGCCCAACTAAGGTTACTAGAATACCTGGTCAACATGTGGGATGTAGACCAACAGGTGTTTCATGTGGGTGTCCATGTTCTTTCCTTGGATATCTAAGACATTTATTTTTTGACAGGATTATCCCGTCGTCGAGCACATGTGACCTTAACATGAGGTCGAGGTGGTGGTTTGCCGATGAGCGAACACATCCGTCGGTACTACGAACCTGAGGCCGAAAGGCACAAAGGTAAGGTAGCTATCAGAGGTGTTCGATATTTAACTCTCCGGACCATTTTTTTTACCATCGCATAGATGGTGGGAAGTGCATCTCTGCACATGGCCCTCCAAAGTTATTTTCAGTATGTCATGGAATGCACGGAACCTTGTGTGTGCAACTGGTGCGATGGTATTTTACACAGTATGAAGACATAGTTAACCAAGAGAAAGAATGGGGACCTGAAGAAATTCGGGTATGGGTCCATTTTGTTGTCTTTATTTCTAGAAAGAGTCCCTCGTTTACGCCTACAGGTAGACTGGGGTATACCAGCACCACGGGATCTGAGGATGAAAAGGTGGTGCAATCTCATGGCTTGGCATGTAGCATGCCCCATTGTAAAATACAATGATGCATTCTTTGATTGGTTGAGGCCTCAAATATTGATCATCGAAGATTACACCTATGTCGGATTGGACTTTAGAGGTGACCTCGATTTGGTTTTACCTGAGGGTTTTCAGTGGGGGGACCTAGGTAAGAAAAACATTTTGCTTTTTATGATGTTTTTGTGAAATGTTTTTTTTTTAGAATATAAGATGTTTTTTATGTTCTCTATCCAATGACTAATAAAAAATTTTTTTACCATGCAGATGTAGGGCCACACTAGCCTCTAGGTAGCTCCCCTATTCAAAGATGAGGGGAAGCATCTATAGTGGCAAGATGGGACGTTGATGACTATGCAACAATTGAGCATAATTTAGAGGGTTTGATGGAAGACATCCCAGATATCTCGATCAATGAGATTCTGAGGTGTTGTTAGTGCCACACCATAGGCATGTAGGGCTCACTCAACCGACTACTTCGTAGGGTATCATGGTTAGTAGTATTATACCATGAGCAGCATCCATGATACTACTTTGTAGAAGCCATGGGCTTCATATTTTGATATTTTGGTCTTTAGGATGGAA
>JZKD02S0961133.1:435152-458522 GCA_000966675.3 Picea glauca
CACATGATAGGTGTCAGTGTTTGGAGCATCATTTGGAGTTGGTTATTGGGTTCCAAAATCTTCCACGGGGAGTTCACATGAGCACTTGGACATGGGACCCGGGCTTACAATGGTGCTTGGACTACTTCAGCATGGTGGATTTCCTTTCTACATGGGACCTTGGTTCTTAAGTATTCTTCAGCATTATGGTCCACAATTATCCATGGGACCCTGGTATATGGTTGTACATCAAGCGTTGAGGACAATGCTTTCATAAGGGGGATGTAATGTAAGGTAGCTAGAGAGGTAGTGGGGGGGCCTAGAGGGCCCATAGTGATAATAGTGGAGGTCATTCAATGTAAGGTGGACTAGGTCCAACATATTATTAAATAAGGCTCACTATGGTAGTTAGATATAATAAATGGGTAATTAGATATAATAAATGTAAGACGACTTCTTAGAAGGTTATACTTTTAGAAGATTCCTCCTCTAGAATGTTCTTAGGTGAGGGTAGAACTATATAAAGGGGTTCAAGCAATGTAATGAGAGATGAAGAGAAGTATTATATTTGGAGTGGTAGTTCAATAAGAGGATGCCCCCTCGAAGAGGCAAGTGAACAGGAGAGGATCCCTTCCATAATAGGATCCATTGTATAGTGTTTCCCTACCTCAAGGGTTTGGTAATAATAAAGTGTGGTTTCTTCTATCTTGCTTTGTTGATCTATTGTGTATTCAGTAATTGTAGTGATTATATTTGTAGATCTATTCAGGTTCTTAACAGATTGGCCCCATATATTTCAGAATCCTTTGTGGAACTCTACTCCCAATAAGTTTCCCACCAATGTTTGACATGGGGGAGAGATTTAAGGAGTGCGAATGTGATCTTTTCTTTGTCGGAAAATTTGTGAATGGAGAAATAACCTTCTAGCATATTTAACCATTTGTCTCGGGCTTCTGCATCTATCTGTCTTTCAAATACAGGAATATCAAAATTAACTTGTACCTTTAAAGACGAGGTGCCTCCAAAGTGGTCACTTGATGAATATGCACCTGTTGCTATCGTCAGACGTTGAAGTATGTGGTAAACGTTCTCCATCATTTCATCACTCTATCGTGTGAGAGCTTGCTAAAGCAATAAACTGATAGGATCGTCTACTCTGTTGTTTTTCTTTTCTTTCACCATTGAGGGCTTCTTAGGTTTACGAGAGATATTGTCCTCAATAGAGACAAGCTCGAGACCCAACTTGCTATACTCAAACTTCGTCGAGGACATGCACTGAAAAAAATGACCAAGAACAACCTGCTTTGATACCACTGATCCGGATTATTTTCGACATAAAATGAGATCGAAGATATAATAAAGAAATGCACAGAGATATCGAAAATATTCAATAATATAACAGAAATATATCATAGATACAACCATAAACATAGATATACAGTAATACACGATTTATATTAATGAAATAAACGTACAGAGACTGTAAATACAGAGTTGGACTCGATAGAATGGTGGCAGCTTATCTCTGAGAAGAGATGTGACGACTAATCACATTCACAAGAAGATGATTACAATGAGGCTTTGAAGGCATTTTTAAAATAAATAGGAATGAAAAAAACCCTATACATCCAAAAACCTAACCCTAGGAGATAAAATGCCAAAAGTCATGTGGGCCCCGTTTGGGTAAGTTAGTACATCAACTTCTTGGGGTCGTAACTTTTGCATATGATATTTGTTTTAGGCGTATGATAGCTCATTGGAAAGGTATTGTTGAGGAGATTACTTTTGGGGGCTCAATCATGCCTTTAGATATAATTTAGAACCTCTATCTATAAAAACATTCATTTAGGCCCTCAAAATGGCCCTGGAAGTTAAAACTTGCTAAAAATAGTAAATTGTCAAATTGCCAGAAAACTGTTTTGAGCCAGTCGAAAAAGTTGGGTGGCCACCAATATCCACCTAGATCAATCCTCCCTCCTTAGGAAGCAATTGTCTCCATTGCTTTGAGTTCCCAAGGGAGAGGTAAAATCATTTGTTGGATCTGCATCTTGGTGAGCTGCTTGTATTGCTAGAGACGTCGCGTTGGTTAGTTTGTGGAAGGCTGTCATGAACCTATTAAAGTTGAGGCTATTCAAAAAGTTGAGATACATGAGAGGAAGGTGTGTAGAAGGAATCTTTGTGCTTTGTTGCAACCTTGTCGACCTTCTTCTATTGGATAGAAGGTGCAGGGGGCGAGGCTATAGTGGTTGCAGTGTCCTTCTGTTCCCCTTTTGAGCAATTTGTGAAGAAGCTGAATTTTGCAGTATGAGATACTACCTTGTGGAACTTTTTAGGTGGAACAGTAGTTGGAAATACCTCTGGTATTCTATAGAGATGACCCCCCAGAGAAACAATGACATTGTGGGGTCGAGACTCATAAACAACGTGGCGCTTCCACATATATGGTTGGCCCAAGAGAACACAATAGACATCTAGTGTGGAAACATCACATAATACCTCATCCTTGAAGGGTTGGATTCCATATGACAATCAACATTGATGGATGACACTAATATATCGTCCTTGGGGAAGCCACCCGATGTTGTATGGTTGTGGGTGTGGTGTTGTTGACAATCCCAATTTTTTGATGACCTCTACTGAGATAAGGTTCTTTTGGATTTTGCTATCAACAATAAAATGTAGCGGGGTCCCCTTCACCCACATCTGTGAATGAAAAAGGTGCTCCCCCTCTTCAGGATCTGTTGATTCTTCTGGTTGAATTGTTGTGGTCATGACAATAACAGTGGGGTCTGCGTCAATGATCTTTCCTTTACCAGTATTTTCATAATCCGATTCTGAATCAGGGTTCAGATCCTTGTCTTTCATCTCGACCACTAATGATTTTTATAAGAGACATTCATTGGTGTTGTGCCAAGGGATTTTCTGGAAATCGCACCATTTTCTGGTGTCCTTCTTTGTCTTCTTGTGACCCTTCTTTTCATGTGGCTTGGACTGGTTTTCGAGAGATTGTTTGTTAGCTACATATTTATCATACTTTGGTTGTTGCGGATTTGCAGAACCAAAATCCTATTTGTTTTGGTGCTTAAATTTCTGCTCGATTTTGACAGCATATTGATAGGCTGCACGGAGTGATGAGATGTCCAGAAAATCCATTTCAATTTGGATGTATCTGTGTAGAGTCCCATGGTATTTCAGAACAAAATCTCATTCGGAGTCTTTAATACCCAGCTTGGTGCACAAGGTATGGAAGTTGTTGGTGAACTGTGAAACTTCTCATCCCCTCTCTTGCCGCAGTGTGGTTGATCTAATGTACTAGTCCTCATAGTTTCCAATAGGGTAATATTGTTTCTTTACCGCATCCACAAAAAAATACCAAGTGGGATCGACCCCATATATTTCAGACTCCTCTATGAAACTCTTCTCCCAATAAGTTTCCGACTAATGTTTGACATGGGGGGATCTTTAAGGAGTGCGAAGGTGATCTTTTCTTTGCCAGAAAATTTGTGAACAAAGAAATAACCTTCTAGTAGATTTAACCATTTGTCTAGGGCTTCTGCATTTATCTGTCCTTCAAATACAGGAATATCAAAATTAACTTGTACCTTGAAAGGAGAGGTGCCTCCAAAGTGGTCACTTGATGAAGATGCACCTGTTTCTATCAACAGGCATTGAAGGATGTGGGATAAATTCTCCATCATTTCGTCCCTCTGTCGCGTGAGAGCTTGCTCAAGCAACAGACTGATAGGATCGTCTGCTCCGTTGTTTTTATTTTCTTCCACTATTGAGGGTTTCTTGGGTGTGGGAGAGTGATTGTCCTCAAGAGATACAAGATCAATACCCAACTTGATATACTCATACCTCATCGGAGACATCCACTGAAAAAAAAGACCAAGAACAACCTACTATAATACCATTGATCCAGATTATTTTCAGCACGAAATGAGATCGGAGATATAATAAAGAAATGGAAAGAGATATCATAGATATTCAAGAATATAGAAAAAATATATCAAAGATGCAACCATAAACACAGAGATACAGTAATACACGATTTCTATTAATGAAATAAATGTACAGAGACTGTAAAATACAGAGTGAAAGACTCGATAGAATGGTGGCAGTTTATCTCTGAGAAGAGATGTGATGGATACTCACATTCACAAGAAGATGATTAAAATGAGGCTCTAAAGACATTTTTACAATAAATAAGAATGCCAAAAACCCTAAACATACAAAAACCTAACCCTAGGAGATGAAGCACGAAAAGTCATGTGGGCCCCATTTGGGTAAGTTAGTACATCAACTTCACGGGGTCGTAACTTCTGCATACGATCTTTGTTTTAGGTGTATGATAGCTCGTTGTAAAGGTATCGTCGAGGAGATTAATTTTGGGGGATCAATAATTCCTTTGGATATCATTGAGAACCTCAATCTTGAAAAACCTTCATTTAATCCCTCAAAATGGCCCCGAAAGTTAAAACTCGTTAAAAATAGTAAATCACCAAAATTGCCAGAAAATTGTTTTAAGCCAGTCAAAAAAGGTGGGTGGCCACCGATATCCACCCGTATCAATCCTCCCTCCTTAAGAAGAAATGGTATCCATTGTGTTGAGTTCCCAGGGGAGAGGGAAAATCATTTGATGGATCTGCATCTTGGTGAGCTGCTTGTATTGCTGTAGACGTTGTGTTTCTTAGTTTGCGGAAGTCTTTCATGAACCTGTTAAAGTTGAGGCTATTTAACAAGTCAAGCTACATGAGAGGAAGGTGTGTAGAAGGAATCTTTGTGCTTTGTTGCAACCTTTTCGACCTGCTTCTCTTGGATAGAAGGTCCAGGGCACGAGGCTATAGTGGTTGCAGTGTCCTTATGTTCCCCTTTTGAACAGATTGTGAAGAAGCTAAATTTTGTAGTATGAGATACTACCTTGCGACACTTTTTAGGTGGAAGAGTAGTCAGAACTACCTCTGTTATTCTGTAGAGATGACCTCCCAGAGAAACAATGACACTACGGGGTCGAGACTCATAAACAACGTGGCGCTTCCACATATATGGTTGGCCCAAGAGAACATCAAAGACATCTAGTGGGGAAAAATCACATAATACCTAATCCTTGAAGGTTTGGATGCCATATGAAAATCGACATTGTTGGATGACATGAAGATATCGTCCTTGGTGAAGCCACCCGATGTTGTATGGTTGTGGGTGTGGTGTTGTCAACAATCCTAACTATTTGATGACCTCTGCTAAGATGAGGTTCTTTTGGATTCTGCTATCAACAATAAAATGCAGCGAGGTCCCCTTCACCCACATCTCTGAATGAAAAAGGTGTTCCCCCTCTTCAGGATATGTTGGTTCTTCTGGTTGAATTGCTATGGTCGTGACAATAGCAGTGAGGTCTACATCAATGATATGTCCTTTACCAATATTTTCAGAATCAGATTCTGAATTAGGGTTCGGCTCCTTGTCTTTGATCTCGGCCACCAATGACTATTTTGAGTGACATTCATCGGTGTTGTTCCAGGGGATTTTTTGGAAATTGTACCATTTTCCAGTGTCCTTCTTTGTCTTCCTGTGACGCTTCTTTTCATGTGGCTTGGATTGGTTTTAGGGAGACTGTTTGTTAGGGACGTCTTTTCCATACTTTGGTTGTTGCATATTTGCAGAACCAAAATCCCATTTGTTCTGATGCTTAAATTTATTCTCGATTTTAACAACATATCAATAGGCAACACCGAGTGATGAGATGTCCAAAAAATCCATTTCAGTTTGGATATATCTGTGTAGATCCCCATGGTATTTTAGAACCAAATGTCATTCGAAGTCTTTGATACCCAGCTTGGTGCGTAAGGTATGGAAGGTATTGGTGAAATCCAGAACTTCTTGGCCCCTCTCTTGCCACAGTGTGGTCCATCTCATGTAGTGGTCCTCATAGTTTCCAGTAGGGTAATATTGTTCCTTTACCGCATCCACAAAAAAATCCTAAGTGGGATCGACCCCATATATTTCAGACTCCTCTGTGGAACTATGCTCCCAATAAGTTTCCCACCAATGTTTGACATGGGGGAGAGATTTAAGGAGTGTGAAGGTGATCTTTTCTTTGGCAAAAAATTTGTGAACAGAGAAATAACCTTCTAGCATATTTAACCATTTTTCTAGGGCTTTTGCATCTATCTGTCCTTCAAATACAGGAATATCAAAATTAACTTGTACCTTGAAAGGAGAGGTTCCTCCAAAGTGTTCGCTTGATGAATATGTGCCTGTTTCTATCAACAGGCGTTGAAGGATGTGAGAAAAATTCTCCATCATTTCGTCCCTCTGTCATGTGAAAGCTTGCTCAAGCAACAGACTGATATGATCATCTGCTCCATTGTTTTTCTTTTCTTCGTCCATTGAGGGTTTCTTGTGTGTGAGAGAGAAATTTTCCTCAAGAGAGACAATATCGAGACCCAAATTTTTGTACTCAGACCTCGTTGGGGACATGCATTGAAAAAAATGACCAAGAACAACCTACTCCGATACCACTAATCTGGATTATTTTCGGCACGAAATGAGATCGTAGATATAATAGAGAAATGCACAGAGATATTGCATATATTCAATAATATAACAAAAATATATCAGAGATGCAACCATAAACACAAATATACAGTAATACATGGTTTCTATTAATGAAATAAACGTACAGAGACTATAAAATACAGAGTGAAAGACTCGATATAATGGTGGCAACTTATGTCTGAGAAGAGATGTAATGACTACTCTCATTCACAAGAAGTGATTATGATGAGGCTCTGAAGGAATTTTTACAATAAATAGGAATGCCAAAAATCCTAGACATCCAAAAACCTAACCCTAGGAGATGAAGCGCCAAAAGTCACGTGGGCCCCTTTTGCGTAAGTTAGTACATCAACTTCCTAGGGTCGTAACTTTTGCATACAATCTTTGTTTTAGGTGTCTGATAGCTCGTTGGAAAGGTATCATTGAGGAGATTCATTTTGGGGGATGAATCATGCCTTAGACTATAATTGAGAACCTATATCTTGAAACACATTCATTTAGGCCCTCAAAATGGCCCCGGAAGTTAAAACCTACTAAAAATAGTAAATTGCCAAAATTTCCAGAAAACTGTTTTGAGCCAGTCGGTAAAGGTGGGTGGCCATCGATCCACCTGGATCAGAAATGGTTTCTTAATTTCCTATTGCCTTATATTTTGAAGGATGTATCTACACCCAGAGTAACATCTAAAGAAGAATCGATTTCAAATCCTAGCAATTGGACATCATATATTATCAATCGGGGATGCTTTATGAAATTCTCCTCGACACACCATGGTTAAATTATGACCCTAGACAAAATATTGGGCCTCATGAAAATGGAATCATAGGCTCTGAAAATGTTAAAAATACACACTTGGTGACTAAGCTGTTGAAATATTTTTCTCTAAGCCATCTTGTAGCAGGATAAGCTTTGACTTCATCCTCCACCCCCACCCAATCGGTGGATGTGCATTTTGTATAGTCGTCGGCTAACCTGAATGGTAACCAACAACCAAGAGGGACTAAAAATAAATGAGGAAGTAATAATCATAAGGGTGGGGAAAATAATAATAAATCCAAGGAAAACACTAACAATGATAGATCGAATAATAATGTTGGTGAGGGAAAGAAAGAAAATAAGAAGGTGAAGTTTCATTTTAAATTTGTAAATATGATCACTTTACCCACCTATGCCTCAAAATCGAGGAATCCTCGAGGCTCTTATCATAGTTTCTCCTTGTGATGGAAAACACATTTCCACATATTCATCATATGGCCTCGAGGACCTCCAACACTAGAAATGCATCGAGCGGGAGTCAAAATGACTCAACACATGAAGGTGGCCATATATGCATCAATATGGTCAAGTCTCTGATTGATGTAGCCACTTGATCTCATGATTATGGTTATTCACATACTATTATAGGTCCAAAGTCTCCTCCTCTGAAAACACCCTTGCAGATTGAAAAGTCGGAACCTCCACCTTGTATTCTGAAAGGAGTACTAAAGTGCTATGCCCACAATCCTAATGCCAAAGCCACCCAAAACTATTCGATTGTCGAAGATTAGGGCCAAAATCCTTGTGAGATGTCAACTTTGGAGGTGTTCTAGAATTGTCCTTCATAGAGGAACTCCTTGTTATCTACATTATGAGCTCTAGACCTGTGTGGCTCGAAATGTATCAAGTTTGATGTCATGGATGTTAAGCCTTTCTTGCTTTACCACGTGGCCTTTAACATCCATGTGGAGTATGAAAACATTACCATCAAACGTACTGTAATTGATGAAGGTGTTGTAACATGCGTGATGTCCCTAACCTATTGGAAATCCATTGGCTCTCTAACCCTATCTCAATCTATGACTATGTTGACCGCATTTTATGGGTGTTCATTTTGACCCCACAGAATCCTCCCCGCTTTTCCAGTCTAGTTAGGTGGGAACATTTTGGAAGTTGATGTCGAGGTGGTTGATGCACCTCTCGACTACAATTTAATACTAGGGCATAATTGGACTTATTCCATGACAATCGTCATTTCGTCAGATTTCCATACTTTATGTTTTCCTCACGAAGGGAAGCTAGTGACGATTGATCAATTTTCCATTGCACACACTAGTCCTAGTGCATCGGTTGGACCTTCGGTCCCTATGAATGATAATTCTCAGTAGGAAACTAAGGATGTTGGTGTCAGAATGTATTCCTCTTTGATGGGTAGCTTTGATTTCATAGCACCAATTCACCACATTCATGCCATTTCCAGTGAGTCTCTGTCATTAATGATGTCAGTTCCTTTTCATACTTCGTATTTAAACAATCCTTGGACCCTACCTTCCTCAACTATGTCGTACAAAGGTCAGTCACACATTGGGATGGAAATTCCATTGTTAGCAACAGAAGTTGTGCTTCAGGTTATTCTTGATGCTACTACTGACTCAGATCTTTACTCCTCGTGGCATGCGTGGTGAATATTGTTTTACATCTTGCATGGGATACTTAATCATCTTGTTCTCATGATTTCCTCAATGATACTTTAACTTTGAATGAATCCATCTTATAGGAAATCTCTGGTCTTGACAGGCCTTGTGACAACATGCATCATTAATCCTATTTTCTCCCAGAGCTTGTTAAGATCGAACAGAATGAATTTAGATCTAAATTGAGTGAGATGGTTTGTCATGCCATGGTTCCATTATATACGCATGGCAATTATTCCAAAGGAAAAATGGTGAATATTTATCCTACTGTCACGTTCGACATCTCTCGTATCCCTGGTAAAATTGAAAACGTATATATCAGTGTGGATTGTTCTCGTGAAGAAATTCAGATCTACACCAATCTCTTCAAAGAATTTTGAGATGTTTTCTCTTGTTCATATGAAGAGATGCCATCGATCAACCCCATCATTGTTGAGTATGAAATTAAAACCTATCTGTATGCTATACCTGTTCAACAAATTCTTAGATCTTTTAATCCTAGAAAGGCCCCCACTATTAAGGAAGAGGTAGAGAAGCTACTTAATGTTGGTTTCATCTACGTGGTTCCCTTGACCGAATGGGTTTCTAATCCTATTCCCATAAATAAAAACAAGGGAACCATCTGTGGGTGTATGTATTTTATATACCTGAACAAGGCTTGTCCTAAGGATAACTTCCTGAATCCTTTCATTGACCACATTCTTGACAAGTGTGCGGGAAGCAAAGTGTTTTCTTTTATGGACGTATTTTCAGGGTATAATCAAATTCATATCAAAACTGAGGATCAACATAAGATGACGCTTATTTTCCCCGAGGTACTTTTGCATACTGAAAAATGCCTTTCGGTCTTAAAAATGTTGAAGCAACCTTCCAACATGCCATGAAATTTTCATTTCACGATATTAAGAATATTGTTGAATATTACTTAGATGATCTCACTGCTCACTCTCACAAGAGAGTAGATCTCTCCACTCACCTTTAATTAGTATTTGAGATATGCCATTACTATCGCATTATGTTGAACCCTAACAAGTGAATCTTTTGTGTTAGGTTTGGTCGTCTTTTAGGATTCATAGTGTATGAGCATGGGATCATGGTAGATCCTATGAAGGTTGAGGCAATACTTTGATTGCCTCCCCCGCACAACATTAGACAATTTCAAGTTTTACAGGGGAAGGATAATTTCCTTCATCGATTCATAGTGAACTATGCCAATTTAACTAAAGTTTCCATGCATCTTTTGAAGAAGGAAACTCCGTTTATATGGGATGAAGAATCCCAAGAATCCTTCGATGCTCTTAAGAAATATTTGGTATCGATGCCTCTATTAAAGCCTCCAGACTACAATAGAGACTATTTTATTTATATTTCCACGTCCAAAGGGACGATTGGTATGGTTCTAGTTTAGGAGGATGATGAGCTCCATGATCACATTGTCTACTATCTCAGTCACAACCTATTTGGACCTTAACTTAAATACTCTCACGTAGAGAAGTTGGCCTTGACCATTGCACATGCGGTTCAAAGATTACGACATTATATATTACTTTGAAAAAATATCATGGTTTCGAATATCAATCCATTTCAATACATCCTCACTAGGCATATAATAGAGGGGAAATATAATAAGTGGATTGTTATTTTGCAAGAATTTGATCTTGATTTTTTTTCTATGGAATCAAAGAAATCACTAGTTTTTTCCGAGTTGATATCAAACTTCCCTCGACTAGGTAAGGAAATTTTTCATGATGATTCATTCACGGACGAACATATTTTCCTTATATCGTATGGATACATTTTTATCTATCTTAAAAAATTGAATCTAGCCCAGAATTTTTTGAGAGACGATTGACAACGTATACGTCATCAGGATAAAAAGTACCTTATTATTAGCAACACTATGTATCGTCAAGGGGTAGATAGTATTTTACATAATTTCTTGACTCACAAGGAAGTTGAGGATGTTCTCATTGACTATCATGGTGGGGCATGTGGTGGTCATTTATCTGGGATTACGACAACCCACAAGATATTGCGAGACGATTATTTGTGGTCGTCAATTTTTAAAGATTGCATTGAAATGGTAAATAAGTGTCACCCTTGCCAAGTGTTTTCTTGGAAAATGTGCTCACACCCAACCCCTCTTCACCCAGTCTTCATTGTTGGTCCCTTCACCAAGTGGGGGGTAGATTTTATGGACTGTAACCAAGCTTCTGTTGGGGGGAACCAACATATTATCGTGGCAATGGATTAGTTTACTAAATGGGAAGATGCCATGCCTAAAGTTAAATCCGATGTTAATATTGCAACATTCTTCATATTCAACCAGATTATAGCTTGGTATGGAATCCCAAGAGATATTTTCATTGATCATGGCAACCACTTTCAGAATGAAATGATGAAAGAGTTAGCATCAAAACTGGGGTTTAAGCACGATCATTCTTCCCCTTACTATCCCCATGAAAATGGACAAGTAGAGGCGGTGAATAAATCTCTCAAGACCATTTTGCAAAAATCTATCAGGTAGAGTAAATATGAATAGCATCTGATGCTTTACCCTATGCTTTGGGCATACCAAACCATGGTAAATAATTCCACTGGTTTTTCTCCTTTTCATTTAGTACATGGTGTGGAATTTATTCTTCCAATTTATTGCGAAATCCGTTCCCTTAAGTTGGAAATTGAGCTCCTACCTGACACATATGATCTTGAAGAATGCCTCATGCACCTAGAGCACCTCTATGAAAAGTGTCGAGATGCCTCCACAACTATCAAAGAGAATAAACGATGTGTTAAGTTTCAGTACGATAAGTCTGTATGTCCCTTGAAGTACGTTGAGAGTGACTTGGATCTCCTTTATAACCATGCCAAAGAACTGTTGGGGGAAGGTAAGTTCAAACCCATGTGGAATGGTCCTTATATCATGCTAGGTGTCTTAAATAAAGGATCCTACAAATTATAAGATTATGAAGGGAATATGTTGGACGAACCTAGAAATGGGCTCTAACTTAAAAGGTATTACGCTTGATCCCTCAAACTTGGGTGTGACCTTTGTATATTAGTGTATCTTAGTGTATATACTTCTTTTTATTTTCCTTTGTGTCATCGTCTTGATTATCAATTTTTCCCTTGGTTGGAAGATGTCAACAAAGTATTTGGTTTACTTAGGATTCGCGGACAGTGCTAGTCATCATACACAGAACATGGCTTCCGCCGCCTAGGTCATTTACTCACCTAAGGGACAACTGGTGTCTTTAGGTGGTGTTCATCTCGAACCATCAGTGAATAATGTGGATGATCATAGCATCATTATAGAACTATTACACGATGTCATTTCACATGGTGCTTGATATTTAGAGGTTCTCCTAGACTCCCAATTAGTCGTATGTTAGTTGAACGACAGTTACCGTGTGCAAGATCCTACTCTACTTCGACGATTCCTACGGGTACGAATTTTGGAGTGATACTTTGATTTTCTTACTTATAATCACATCCCTAGAAGTTATAATCATGTATATGATGCATATTATAATTATATTTGGATTTCCATTTCTCACGTAACTAAGTAAAGAAAACACATTCATTCATTTACACATTGTAACATATATAAGTAAAGTCGAAGACCAAATTTTTAATATTTCATCCCTTTAAGTTTAAAAAATATGGTGTCTTAATACAAAATGGGGCTCACACCCTCAAAATACATATATGGTCGCTACATAGCATGACCATGGAATATATTCCTATGGTTCCATATGCCTATCATGATAGCACATTATGAAATTTTCAAGATGTCAGAAGAGTCGCACCCACGCACAAGGTACACCCACCAGATTCCATTGCATCGCTTCTAAGAGATCCTCCACTTGAACCATAGGAATCCTATGCGTCAATTGAGACAGGTTCCCCTGCACATTCTACAACACTCTCTCTCCATCCCCTCCCACTACCTCATATCCTCGACCCCTTCGCCAATTTCTTGGGAATATCTCTGGCCATCGCAGACCTATTGTAGGTGGAACCTCCTGGAAAATGTATGCCAGGATACCCTCTATTTTCAATTCCTCCATAAGGATAGTTGTCAATGGCTATGACCTGTCGGTGCCACCAAAAAAAGAACTCGTCATTGTAGGGGGTTGGCACCCTACCACCTCCTAGCCACCTCATCACTTTTGTCCACCGTAACATGGCTATATCACACAATCAATGCGGAGTAATATCTATAATAGGGATCAAAACTGGAACCCTCTCAAAGAAAAAAATACAAAGTATGGATGAAAATACAAAATTTCTCATTCACCCTTATTTGAAATCCTTCAACTAGCTCTTCATGTTAGCCATCAATTAGGTACACCAATCATAAAAAATGTCTATTAAACACTCCATCCCATAGAACATGAGAGGCCTTGATTCCTGGTGAAACCAAGCCAACATTAAAATCTGTGTGAGTACAAGCATGATAATATTTAAACTCAGGTTCTCAATCACCCTCATAGGGAATTGGATCCTTACTTTATCTATGCGTGCAACACAATGGGTGAAAATGTATTCCTCCATGGTCATACCACCCCCATCTCCTCGAGTCTTAAGATTCACTACATCACCCCGACGAGACAATCCTATGATAAATTATATATCGTCCACTTCAATCCTTAATGGTCGCCCATCATGATTGAAGGACTTTGTCTCCGGATCTTAGTAGTTTACCAGTAACTAGTAACCTCACCTAATCCCTCATTCCTTTGAGAACCCAAAATTTATAAAGGCCACATTGTCTTAAATATTTTTGGGCCCTTTCATCTCTTCCACTGCTACATCTATCTCCTCATGCTCCCTTTCCCTCCATTCAATAACCATCCTGCAAAGGAGAAACCATTTTTTGAGTTAAAACAATTTTAAAATATTGTTCACGGACCTATACATGGGTTAATTTGATAACAGTCATGTATAGAGCTTCATATACACATGTAGAATTTTATTTACCTATGTATATGGGGTCGTATATGGGACCCGATGATTTGTCACCTGCATACACCCTAGTTTCCATGTTAATCCCTCTAATACTAAAAAACTGGGGCCTAAAACTGAAATTTAAACCATTGAAATTGAAGGACAGAATATGGGCACATACTTGGTCTAGATGGTCTTTGATTCCATTGATCATCGCTCCTATAATTGAGACTTCAATATCATGGGGAAAATGGCCTAAAAAGCAACATATGGGTGAAAAAACTCAAATGGTATGGTAAAATGTTCTATTTTTACTATTAGTAGAAATTGTTTACCCACTTTCTATAGTTCTTTTCTATTTTTTGACCTTATGGACTAATTGCGTAGTGGAAGACTTGGTTTTTAGTGGTTTTGTCTAGGATTTTTTACGCTTTCTAGTGTCGTACCACCTTTTCATGCCTTTGGCAGGTATATTCTTTCAATGGAATATAGGATAGGTTTTCACTCCATTTTTTCATTCTTGCATCATCCTATGACCATGATCCATACACCCTAGGTATAGACCCATTTATTAGAGACACGTAACCTCCTCCTTGCTACTAGAAGTTTCTTTATTAAGTGGTATTGGCTTACCAAACATGGGTTCCCTAGTTAGAACCTTTGTGTCATTTGGTTACCATGCAAAATTTACTCCATAGGACCGGGAGTTCCTTATAGTCCCAATCTGACTTTGTGTTTGAACCCCATTTTCTTATTTACAAGCATTCTAACCATTACCTATGGGATTCCCACCGAGTCTTGGTTAAGCTCTTTTCTGACTCCTAAAAAAATGAAAATATTTTCGAGTGAACTTGTCTCTTTCACACTCGTTAAATGGTTTTGAAAGGACGTCTATTTGGTATAAGTTTAACCCTTTTCTGGACCAAGTAGACTACTTACAAAAAAGGAATACTCTAGTAACCATTGGCTAGAAGAGTTCTCATGTGTATTATTTTATACTTTTCCAAGCCTAGGGGACTAAATCTATGAAAACGGATATTTTCTTGGAGTTAAGTTGTAATTTCATTCCATTATCTCGCTTGCATTAATGATCTTATTATCGGTTCCCGCTTTCTTGTTATAATCCTCCTACCTTAACAATTTGCATCACTAGCCAAGAAGTTCCTTCCATATATCCTTTGTAGCCTGACACCCTGTACCCTTAAAGGAAACATCCCCCTGAGTGCCCATGCCCCTCATGCACTTCCTTTCATTGAGCATAGGTATGTTCTGCTACTCGAATCTATTTTCTTTCTCGTGACACTTTTTTTCTTTCCTGTATCATAGCATTTCTTTGCCTATGAAAACACCAAAAAAGACGAGAGGGAAAATAATATTGTCTCATATCAATAGTAATCGTGTCTCCTTTGAACATAGCACAAACTTTTGATTCCATTTTCATCCAAAGTTTGGGTTTATAATGACCTTAGAAAGTTGATCTCATTACTTAGAGTTTACTCCTCCGATTGGTTATTCTTCCAGTCCCTATGGAGAGTTTGTTGATGCCTCTTGCATCACAAATTTTTATTATCAATTCTATTTTTCCTGAGTTTTCCATGTCTCTCATGCTCTTGTTCAAAGGAATTCTATGAGATTTTGTCAACCATTTCTCATAAATATTTACTTTTCATGTCTTCCATACCCTCAGTGTATCTCAGAGTCACATGAAGTTTTTCTCCTACCATGCACCCTGGACCTATTTCATTATGGGTAGGTAACCATGAACCCAACATATTCCATTTCCTCATTGGTCGTTGACTGTGGGGTTTCCCTTATGTTCGATGGAAAGAAATATATTCACACATTGGGATTTGTGTAGTGCCTTCGATTCCATTGGCCTTATTGGTGGTTTCCTTGCCTTTGCCGACATTGTTCCTTATTCACTGCTATTTAGAGGGTTTCTCTCATGCACTACTTGCATCTGGTGCATGCAAGGGATACACAGGGTCGTTATTTCATGAACATCATATTCATTCGATCTCCTCCTAATCATCAAGTTATTTCTTTATACCTCATCTTGGATGATGAGAGATTCCTTAATGCTCTTCTTTCAACAGGTCTCCTTCCATAGACTTCAACTCATCTATTCTAGAAATGAGATCTAGAGACCTATGAGTACCTAGAGGCTTGTAGTCATCAGTGGTAGTTTCTCCTGCCATTGATAGTTGGGAATACATCAATGTCTCATGATCGATGGATTGTTCAAGTGTTTGACCTCAACACCCTTATTCACACTTTTAGAATGTACTCAGTGCCTTGATACCTACTTTAATTATCATTGGGTTGTCTTTCATTTTTTAATGGTATACCTTAATGACCAGTAATCAAATGAAGTCTCATTGTATTTGACCTCAAATCCTCTATTCACATGATGTAGACTTGCACCTTCGGCAGATAGTGTCAAACACCTCCATCCTACAGTAGAAAAAATCATCATCTATTGTTGTCTTTCATTGGACGAGTACCTATATGACTTCAGTCATCATGGGAGATCAGATTGTACTCCATTATGTACAGATATATTCATTTGATTTTTAGACTGGATTCCACTGCGTCTTGTTTGTGACTGCGAAAACCCATGGCATATGTATGTTTTGTAGTGCCTATTCATGGACATGAAAAACTATTTGATATATTTCCACATGGATTTGCAGTGTAATTCAGATTGGAAACCATGTGTACATAGTCAGCATGTATTGTAATATTCTTATGAGCAACTAGTACTTCCAGATGAGTCTTAATTACTCCACTTCTGGGAATTATAATGGATTTCGACCATCGCAGATAGTCCTTTGACCTCACACATTAGGGAGCATATATTACACCAAAAGTTTTCTCACTCCATGCAACATCCTTGGATGGCCTTCCTTTACCCTTTGTAAACGTGAATTCCCCTTTTTGTTCATTACAGAGCCATAAAAGAACATTTTCTAGCATATGGATGCCCTATCAGTTATACAACCAGCATATACGCAATTTTCTCCACTACATTCCGCATACATTATGTTTGGTGCTCAAAATTAAAAATTATGTTGGGTTTCCATGCCATGTCATGAGATCCATAATCCTTCACCTTCCTTATACTGGAAACACTTATACTCGTCCTTTCAGTTCCATTTTAAGGCTATAAATTGAGCCACATCCAAGGCTTGATGGAATTCAACAATTCAACTTTGAGAGCAAAGACACTCTAGAGAAATTTCACTTCATATTGAGTATGCATCCCTTTGTCCTTGAAAGTATAAATGCATTGTTTAGGCCCCAAGAGCTTCCTTCGTTGTGATGGAGAACCTCATTGACTCATATATATGAGTTTTCCTTTGGTGAAGGATTGAATGGGTGGAGGCCCAACTGGAGGGACTTAGTTTCTTGGTTCTGATATGTGTTGTTATAGAAGTTTGTCACCTATGTACTTCTCCTAATTATTTTAATAGAAATAATATTTTCTCGTCCAATTGATATCTTGCAAATATTTGAATTATTATTCCATGGGAATATTTGTCATGTATGTTAATGTATTATGCTAATTTATATGCTAAAATTATATATTATCACCATATGATTGCGCATCTTGGTTGTTAAGGACAAGTTGCAGGCATAAATCTTTGGGTCGTGTGCTCAACTGTGGTCTTCTTTGAACGTTCGGACAAGGTAGGCTCTTAGCATTGTCTTGTTAGCATTTAATTTATATATAATACTTGGGATTAGAGTTGATTTCTATGTGTCATTCCATCTATTATGGTTTACCCCTAGCCATATAGAGATTTTTCTCATAACAATACATCGTCATATTTATCAAATAAAGAATCTAAAGTTTCCCATACCTCAACCGAGCTATCTTCATCCTCAATATGTACCTAAATACAATCTAAAACCATTTGACCAATGAGTCCTCTTTCTTGATCACATTGTTCTTCCCATGTAATCAAGTCTTTAGCATTAGTAGGTTTCTTAGGTTCACCATTAGCTAACCACCATAGATTCTTACTCTTGAGAATATCAATCATCTTTCTGAAGTAAATTACCCTAGATTTGAGAAATCGGTTTCCAAATACCTTGGATACCTCTATTGAATGAAAGAAACATCATAGATCTTAGCAAAGAGAGAGAACCTAGTTGAAATTGAGGCTGGATAGTGCATGAGGAAGTCAATTCACGAGCGTACAGACTTGGTCATATGCACAAAGAGATAATGAAGCATAGAAACCCTTTTATATGAAGAAAAATGCCTTGGTTTTCTACTAAAAGACTCGACTAACTGAAAAAGAGATTGGATGAACCACTAACTAAAAAAATGGGTCATACGAAGGAAATAAACCCTCATATCTACACCAAGAAACCCTCCCTCGACAAAAATGTGTTCGTTCAACCTTTGTAATAGTTAAATGAACTCCAACAATGTAGATTGAACTTAGATTAGCCTCTACAAAAGATAAACGACAACCATCAATACAAATCATACTCAGATCGGCCTCCAACAATCCAGATCAAACTCAGATCAACCTATGCAACAACTAAATGACCTACAACAATGAAAACCGAACTCTTAATCATTCAATCAACCCTTAAAACAAACAAGTTGGCCTCTTACACCTACAAAATGCCAAAAAATAGGGTTGTACATCAAAAAAATGCAATTTGTATGGTCCATACGGTCTCTGATTGGAGAGTGGATTGGTGGGTGAGGTAGCTAGTTAAACATTGCACCCAACAAAAAACATTCATTGCAAATGGACTTCAATAGTTGATTTTGGTTGAAATATATATTTTGGAGATAATAATGAGATCATATTTTTTTTAAAATGCAATGTATAAGTGTAGCATAGTAACTATACATGTTAAAACCCCAAAATGGGGAAACATCCATGGGAAGGTATTGTCTTCTTTATTTTTCAGAAATATCCAATCTTACACTTGAGAGAACCTCCAAAAAAATGTTATCCTTTACAAATATGTATTACCTCTATTATATAGCAAGAGATATGGAGGAATTACATCCCAATAATACATGTGAGATAAATGCAATTTCACCTCTTTATATAATAAACGATACCAAGAGTGTTTTACTCCATGATGAATGTGGGATAACTCTTTTATATAAGATTATAATTTCTTCCTACATAACACTAGACATAATTACCTTCCAAAGAAACACATTCCAACACTATCAACCAAAATGTAGTTATAAAAATCTTTGCAATTTGTTTGCAACATCTTCCATTCTAAATCATAGAGGCTTCAACAGAGGTTATTTTGAATATTTTTTCTCATAGCTTTACACTAAAACCTCCATAAAATCCTCCTTTAATTCTCATTTTTTTTTAAGTAAAAAATAGATATTTTCTTCCTAGATAAATATGTTTCAATCTATACTAAAGTCAAAATCATTTCAATTGTTTCTGTAAAAATAGTTACATTATGAACATATATGGACATCATTTTATTCAAGGGTCTTAATTTCTTACTAATCTACTCATCGCAAACTTCTACCAAAAACCTTCAAACCTATGAATATATTCCTTTCAACTCTAATCATGATGAAAATCAAAAGACAACTTTCATTATTAGTGAATCTTAGTGTTATTTGGTTAAAACAAGAAAGAAATATTTAAGACTATTAAACATAATTTTTGCATGGACTTAGAGCTAGAGGGCATTTGTCCAAATTCCTCCTACTTTTTACTAAGGTAAAACTCAATGACAAAGACCCCCCTCCTGTATAATGTTATCTCTATAGAAATGAATAGGGCCCTCTTAAAATGAAATTAATTCTACTTATTAATTGGATAATAGTAAATATTAAAAAAAATCAAGCTTATCTCTTATATAATTCAAAGCATTTTAATCTATAAAAATATGATGTTGAATTCAAACATATTCGTAATGGATTGTTCTGTTGGAGAAAAATTATATCTCTTAGATCTTTTTTTAAATTAAATTTTAAAGAGATACTTAAACCCATTATCTTTTATTTTAATGATCAAATCCTTTTGGGGTGGTAGACTTACAACCCAACCAACCACGTTGGCCCATTTTTAGAACCTTTATTTTAAATTGTTTTAAAAAGGAAGTGGATGTTTGGTATTTTTATTTTATTTTGAAAAACATATCTTTTTCAAAGAGTTGCTTACATATAAGTTGGTTGTATTTGGTTTTTTCTATGTAGTTTATTTACACTACATAAGTAGAATAATAAATTATGAGCAATATTTAAAGAAATATAAATAATAAAAGTGAAATAGGAGAGACAATGATATTTAATGTATATGCAAGAGAGTAATTTTCATGGGACTTTTCGAGGGGACAACCTTTAATTGAGTATAGATCCAATACAACAATAATATTTGGAAAAAAAATTGGAATATTGAGAGGGGGGTGAATCACTATGATTACTTTATACCACTTTTAACCACAATATATATTCTTTCACTTTAATGACAATGTTTAACAGTATATCATTAGTGTATCATCTATGAATGCATCCAATATATATATATATATATATATATATATATATATATATATATATCATAAGCATGTAAACATAGGTAGCATCACATCAACATCACATCAAGAACAAAGTACACCATCATTTACATGGAAAACCAAATGGGAGAAAACCACGTAATGCTTTCTTATATATATCAAGAATTCATTCATAGGAAGCACCAACTTCAAAATTCTCCAGTTGCAACTGGAAGAAGGCTCCAACCCCCTATTCTCAGGATCCAACCTGAAGGAAGCTACAACTACCTGAATTCTCTAGCTCCAACCAGAAGGAGGGTACTACCCCTTGGGTTCTCCACCTCCTGTTAAAACACACACTAACACTAAGAGGGTGTAACATACCCCCAAAAAATAAATGATTATTAAAGTCAGTATGCACTTAGGAATTTATTTTTCGTTTTTGGCAAATTCGAATTTGGAAAATTATTGTCATTTGTGACAATTCCGAATTTAGAATTTGGTTAATTGTAATTAATTATTGTGACTGATTGGGCAAAGATTTGATTTTCCCAACTAACTCTTTGACTATGACACTTGTAAGAGACAACTAATTTTTATATTTATTGTTGAGGGACAAATGGAATAGCCAGGTTGAAATCACCTAACCATGACTCCATGAGAGGGGAACATGTTTGAACTACCTCATGGATGAATTTTACAAGTGGCAAATCATGAATTTGGCCATTGGCAGCCCCTGAAAATCAGGGATTTGTAAAGCTGTGAAAATTCCCAAGGGGAAAAGACCTAGGCACAAGATGCTTTTCCATAAATAGCATATGGGAGGAGGCAGAAAGCTACCGATTATGCTAGGAAAAAGATGGTGACTTGTTGTTATGAGCACTATTTCTAAGTGCGAGGCAAGGAGAAATTTGGTATCTGGAAAAGATTGTCACTTTCTATTATGAACACTATTTTTGAGTGTGAGGCAAGGAGAATTTGGGTATCTAAAAGAGGACTATAGTGAAAGAGGTGTTTCGAGGTTCGCCCTCATGGATTCACGGTCAAGCTAGAGGGTGAACAGAGCAAGTAGATTGGTTGTTCTGTTCTATGGTTGGGTGGAACTTGGTTGTTCCATTTGTTGTTCCAACACTTTGTTTAGATATGTACAATTACCTATTCCTTTTTGAATTGTTTTATGGGTTAATAGCTGGTAGAATAAAATGAATCGTAGAATAAACTGTTACAGTTTGAATCTGTTCAGTGAATGTAACTGAGAAAGCTACTGTGTATGATAATTGTTGATGAATGTGTAAAATTTCTTATTCAAGTGAGGTGTTCTCTGAACCGCAATAGGAAACAAATATCAATTCGATCTATGGTTGATATTGTTGATACTAAGGGAGGGTGAATCAGTATCAAGTACAATTTAAAACCTTTTTCAACTTATACTTAAACCATTCAATTATATCAAATGAGAAATGAACAATAGTATCATAGTTACACAAATACACCACAGTACACCATGCACAATATATGAGAAATAATCAATAGTTATTGTTCAAGGGAAGTAATGACTTCCAAAGGTAGCCACAACTTCCAAATGTAAAGGGAGGGATAAACCTCCAAGAGGAAGATACAATCCTCCAATATCAAGAGAGAGTTGAACTCTCCATCCTTTCCCCTTCCTTCTACCAAAGAATATATGAGAGATAATAAAACTTTACATTAAATCATCACCATCAACCAATCATCACATAGAACCTGATAATGCTTCCTGCGACTTCTTCAATTTCTACAATTCTTCAATTCTTGGAGTACTCTGATCCTATAGATAATATTACTCAATGTATTCTATGAAACTCCTCCAATTTTCCCTCCTTGAATCCTCCCCAAAAAGAGGTTATAGAAAGAATGGTAGACTTTATTCAATTTTGGTCTATTCAGGACAATGAACTTGCACATAATGCCCCACGCTCAATAATTAACATACAATTCTAAAACTTGCACAAAAGAAACTACCGTTCGTAATATTTCCAATGAAATTTGTCCTACTTCATTTGGATTCTCGATGAATAAGTTATGACTGTTTTACTTGGAACACCTATTTATTGACTAGCTTCAGGACTGGTCACAAACCCTATCTTCCACGGAGTGTATCTCCATGATTATAGTGAATCAAGAGCTAAAATTTTTACCAGAGGTACCTTGATATATATTCTCAATACCATAGCAATTTCACCATCTGAATCATTCTAGAAAAAACGTTATAGAAAAATGGTAAGATGACCTGAAAATAACATACCTTAGAACACATCACCAAAAGACTTCATCCTCCCTTCAAATCCAGCCTTCTTTTCTTCTTATTTCCTCTAAAATTTGACTTTTGTCAAATGAATGTATAAGTATGTTTATTTATACCATTTATGTCACTTCCTTTTAACATTAGGGCCGACCTAACACTTTCTTATTTTGTAATTCTTTTCTTTAATTATCTTTAGGGCCTACATGTACTTCCTTCTTCAATTCACTTTGTCATCTTCAAAAATTCATTTCTCCTCAAGCATGAGGATCCACGTGATGTGCCACATACCAACAGAAACAACATGATGTATACTATCCATCCATGGGTGTTGTATCTACATGCACATTTTCCTTCATGTACAAATACCTTCATCAATCTTGCGGTCCAAAACCCATGACTAGGGTTGACATCAACGACAACAACCAATCTTCCAATAATCTCCCCCTTTGTCATTGATGGCAACACTCATGCTCCCCCTATCATAATGATCCCAATTTCTCTCCCCCTTTGACATCAATGGAAAAGGGTATTGCTTCTCCCCCTAAGTTTAATGGAAAAAGGTAACTCTCTTCTTTGGGATTGCTCCCCCTGAACATGTGGCACTCAATAATACTTCATCCTTATTTTTGGTCTTTGGGACTTTTTCTT
>JZKD02S0961133.1:460612-472109 GCA_000966675.3 Picea glauca
TCTAGAAAAAAAGTTATAGCAAAAATAGTAAGATGACCTGAAAATAACATACCTTAGAACACATCACCAAAAGACTTCATCCTCCCTTGAAATCCGGCCTTCTTTTCTTCTTATTTCCTCTGAAATTTGGCTTGTGTAAAATGAATGTATAATGATGTTTATTTATACCATTTATGTCACTTCCTTTTAACATTAGGGCCGACCTGACACTTTCTTATTTTGTAATTCTTTTCTTTAATTATCTTCAGGGCCTACATGTACTTCCTTCTTCAATTCACTTTGTCATCTTCAAAAAATCATTTCTCCTCAACCATGAGGATCCACGTGACGTGTCACATACCACCAAAAACAACATGATGTATACTATCCATCCATGGGTTTTGTATCTGCATGTGCATTTTCCTTCATGTACAAATACCTCCATCAATCTTGTGGTCCAAAACCCATGACTAGGGTTGACATCAATGACAACAACCAATCTTCCAACATATATTAGGAAGATTTGGAATAAATATGAATGTACATTCAAGTTTAAACATGCTTAAATTTATTATAGTTTGCTACAGTTTGAGTATTCGTAAGTGTAAATTTACCAGAAATACCTGTGTATGCTGTGCCAAAATGGAAGCGTCTAACCCAGAGAGTTGAATCTATTAGGGGGGGGAGATTTGAAACTCTATAGTAGCCCAGTTTTTTGTAAATATTGTACAAACATTCCGAGACTAGTACAAATCAGTTTTCCTGCCTATGAGTTGTCTGTGTGTTTATGCATTTGAATGATTATCTGTGTGTAATTGATGTTGTAGATGTATGTTAGATTTCATCTGCATGGTTAGATAGAATTTATCTATCTGTGAGTTTGTGGGAACCGTTTTTGGTTCTTTAGGCTCTGCAAGGAGTGCAGAGAAGAACTCTATTTCAGTTTAAGAGATAAGAGAAGTGTCAAAGGACAGACACTAACAGAGTTGTTGAATACACTGTCAACACAATGAGGAGTGCTTGAGTAGAAGTTTTCGAGAGGGCACATATACCCCTTCGAGGGACAAGGGAATAGAAATAGAGTTACTCAACACTTTGGAGGAAGAACTATGCAAGGAGTGCATCAGGCCAACACTCGGATGAAGTGTTGAAAGACAACACTATGAAGGTTAGTCAAAGTGAAAGGAGGGTGCGAAAAGAGATTTTGTTTCAAGTTCGTAAAAATCAAGGGAAATAGTGCAAGTCGGCACATAGGGGGAAAGTGTGCACCTGGGCAAGGTCAAATTCCATTAACAAAATCTCAGAAGGGATGGTGTTCCCATAGGAAAGTGATTTCCAGAGCAGTCGGCTCACAGGAGAAAGTTCAAAGGGAGAAACCTTTGAACACCTATAATTTTTCCAAGTTGGAAGAAAGTGCAAGATCAGGAGGAGGAGCGACGACAACCGTCAGATCGACTACTAGGAGAAATATGGGATATCCGATTAGAGTCTAGACAAAGAAAACTCACAAGGTCTAATTTCATGACTTGATCGTAGTCGTCGATCGAAGAAAGATCGTGGACCCTAGATCTAGGCTTATCGGGAGTTCGCAACTTAGGAAGCTAGAGGTAAGAGTTCTGGGAACTCGCAAAACTAGAGTTAACTATTTGATCTAAGTCGTTGGATCAAGGAGAGATCTGGACCATTATATCTAGTAGAGTTCCATCCATTTTCAAGAGGACACATGGCGAGAGATCAACGTTTCGTTGATTGGCAGATCAGGATAGTCGAGGTAAAGGTCGTGAGAAATCGTGAGGTCCAAGTTCATGACTTGATCGCAATTGTCTATCGAAGGAGGATCATGGACCATATATCTACAATTATCGGGAGTTCACAACTTGTGAAGCCAGAGGTAAGAGTTCTGGGAACTCACAAAACCTTAGTTCGTGATTTGATCTCATTCATTGGATCAAGGAGAGATCTGGACCATTAGATCTAGTGGAATTGAAAGGAGGTTAAGGGAAAGAATCTTTCAGCATTCAAAATCTCAGGAGAGATAGTAGCCATTATATATGAACGAGTATGAGCCATTGATTTGGCACTTTGAGATATCAAGAAATAAAGAATTGGAGGTTCGAAGGAGGGATCTGTCCCAAAATCCTGATACGCAAAGTCTTGAATTCGCGAGAGAAGGATCTGGACCGTCTGATTGTAGGGAAATTAGGACCATCGATATGAGGTTTTTAATGTCGGGAGAATGGAGGTGAACTAAAATTGGAAGGTCCCGATGCACGAAATTGTGAAATGCCTTCTCGTTAGGCGAGTGGTCACAACCGCGGTCATGTAAAGGAAGGGTGTAGCCAGGGAACGGCTAGTTCTCGTCAATGTTGAAATTTTGAACAATGTTCAGAAGGGGGCCTGTGGGTGACATTCAACCTATGACTTTGGAGGAAGAGCATGCATATTACTTAAGAAGTTAGTATAAAGCCACCCTTATTTTTAATACTGCGATAGATGCATTGAAACTTTATTTTTAAGTATGAAATCTATACTTTGAACTCAAATTCGTATAGACCCTATATGATATGAGCAATGTCTATGCATAAAGATTTTTGTAATTTGAGTGGGGCTTTCCTTTGTAATCTAATGTTAACGTTTATGCATAGAAGTGGGTATAATGCTAAAGGTCCTATATATATTGTAAATGTTAATATGTGTGTAAATATATATATATATATATATATATATATATATATATATATATAGAGAGAGAGAGAGAGAGAGAGAGAGAGAGAGAGAGAGAGAGATAGATATATATGGAAAAGATCATAATGCTAGTGGGCTTAGTGTATATAAATATGATGTTGGGGTATGGCGAAGTTACCTTTGGCCTTTATGTATAGGACTATTGTGCAGTAGGAAATAACTCAGAGATAAAATCCGCTATAATGGAAGTTAATTGTATCAATAACTGAAAACCATAAACCTTGAGAAAGTTAATAGTGATGACAACTACCTACCTATGATAACAATATGAATTTTGAGATGAGTTGTTCGAAGAGAAAGAGATTTAATGCACCTAAGATTTTTTTTTTTTTATTTGGTAAATTTGGGGAACATTACATATGGTATCAAAGAAAAGGTTACAATACTAGGACCTTAAAATAGGGCCAAAATGTGGTTTAGTATATGTTTTTTTTGAAAAACTAACAAAATGCTTACTATTACAAACAAAAAAAAAAAAAATTATGTTGTGATAATGGAAACACAGAATGGAGAAGAGATCAGACTCGAGGAGAATCCTAAGCAAGGACCTCCTGAAGAACCTAGGCAGAACAGTGAAGACATTTCAGCTACCGAGGTTCTAGAAACCATGAGAAATCTTATTATGGAGATGCAAGTTTTCAAACAAGACAATGAGAAACTAAAAAAATGCACAACAATAAGAACAAGAAATAAATGAAGTGCTACTGCGTAGCATAGTAACAAAGAAGAACCCAAATAACAATAATGAGGAAGAAGAGGTCAGCAAAAGAGCCTCCAAAAATTCAGGTCCCAAAGAAGAAAAAAGGGATAGCTCTTCTGAAGGCACACCATCAGCAGAAGACAAAACAATCGTAGGAAGAAAAAGGAAATAGGTGGACCACTTGGAAGGAGAGTTTGCGAAAATAAAACTTTCCACCTTTGACGGAGAATCCAGAATAGGGGAGGAGGCTGAAGCATGGTTACTAGACATAAAAAAGTATTTCTAGATCTACAATTATTCCAACAACATGAAGGTCAGAATGGTCATCTATAACTTGAAATAAAAAGCAATCATATGGTGGAAGGACCTAAAGTTGGCCAAGGGCCTAAAGGAGAAACAGATGGAGTGGTCAGATTTCAAGAAATAATTTAAGAAACAGTATTTATCTAAAAGTTACTATGAAAGAAATACCAAAGACTTTTTTGAGCTACGACTCAGTAAAATGAATATGGATGACCTGATAAACAAATTCCTGGAATTATTAAGGTTCGTGCCTTATATCCGGGAGGACAAAGTAAAAATCCAGTGGTTCTTGAGCTGCTTACCATAGTCCTATCAGGACATAATCAATTTTGACAACCCCAAGTCCTTAAGAGATTTTTTCAGGAAGGATCGAATGTGTTACGATCAATACAAACAACGGATTGAATTTCCCAAGGCTTGGAAAGACAAGAAACAAGATAGAATGAACCAGCAGAAGAAGGGCTATCAACCAACCCCTTTCCAAAATGAAACAAAGAGTTTTCCAAGGAATGATTTTCACTCCAATAACCAGAAAACCCAAGGGGGGAGGTAAACCATTTAATCTAGGAACAAAGAAGTTTAGGGATATCCCCAGAGAACTGTAAAAATGTTGGGAATGTGGAGAACCTCACTTAAGGAGGAATTGTCTGCATTTAACTTATGCAGCAAGGACTACGGTTCACAACCTGCAGGAAGCCTCTACTATGGGAGATGTGGATAGAAGCATACACATGATCAATGCAGTCGTGGATGGCCGACAAGGTGATCACCATTCCACTGTAGTGGAAGTTGAAGGTAAAGTTAACAATAATCATGTTTCTGTTTTAATTGATCCATGGGATACTTTGAGTTACGTTGCTCCTAGTGTAGTGGGTTCAAATAAACTTAAGAAAGTAAGACATGTAAAATCTTGGCTAGTACAACTAGCAACATGAACAAAAAAAAAAGTAACCAATTTCATTTCTAACCGTGAGTTCAGTTTAGGTGGTCAAAACACAAAGATAAATCTAAATATTCTACTGTTAGGGTCTTACAATATGATTATTGGGATGGACTCGTTAGAGAGACATAAATCAATTTTGGATTGTTATGAAAAATCACTCACTTACAAAGACAAAAACGACACTGTTAGGACAATACAAGGCATTCAAAAACCAGTCTCATTTAGGCATATTTCAACAATGCAATTTAAGAATTTCATGAGTAAGGGTTGTCAAATTTACGCTATCCAAGTGACAAATATGTTGGAAAAATAAAATAAACCTATCCTAGAAGATTTTTCCGTCTTACATGATTTTAGAGATTTGTTTGTTGATGAAATACTTGAACTTCCCCCAAGAAGAGAGATAGACTTCTCTATCGATATGTTTCCTGGTTCAACCCCTATATCTAAGGCACCCTACATGATGAGTTTACCCAAGTTAACAGAGTTAAAAATTCAACTACAATAACTGTTGGATAAGGATTACATTAGATCTAGTGTCTCACCATGGGGAGCACTGGTCCTTTTTGCTAAAAAGAAAGACGAAACTCTAATATTATGCATTGATTATAGACAATTAAATAAAATGATTGTTAAGAACAAGTACCCTCTACCTAGAATCAATGATCTATTTGATCAAGTGGAAGGGGCAAATATTTTTTCTAAATTGGATTTAAGATCTTGTCACCACTAGGTTAGAATAAAGGATGAAGGCATAAGTAAAACAATGTTCAGGACGAGATATGGACATTATGAATTTGTTGTTATACCATTTGTTCTCACTAACGCACCATCAACGTTTATGTTTTTAATGAATAGCATTTTCAGTCATTACTTGGATAATTTTGTTTTGGTATTTATTGACGATATCCTAGTGTATTCGAAAACAAAAGAAGAACATGAAGAATATCTAAGGATAGTATTGCAAACTCTAAGAAAAAACAAAATGTACGCTAAATTTGATAAATGGGATTTTTATCAAAAGAAAATACAGTAGCTAGGACATGTAATATCTGAAGAAGGTATTGCAGTCGACCCAGAGAATATAAGAGACATCATGGAATGGCCTATCCCTATGGATGTAGAGGACATCTGTTCATTCATGGGAATCATCGGGTACTACCATAGATTTAAAGAGGGATTCTCTAAGATTGTATACCCCGTAACATCCCTATAGAAAAAGGGAACCAAATTTAATTGGTCCCAAAAATGTCAAGACAATTTTAATAAGTTAAAAGAACTCTTAACAACCGCATTGATTTTAAGGGTAGCAAACCCAGATAAATACTTCACAGTCTGTGTGGATACAAGCAAAGAAGGTTTGGGAGGTGTCCTAACTCAAGAAGGGAACGTTATTTGTTACGAATACCAAAAACTAAAAGAGAATGAATGAAACTACATCACTCATGACTTGGAATTAGTAGTTCTCATCCATGCATTAAAAATGTGGCGACATTATATAATGGGACAAAAATTTATGTTGCTAACCGATAACAATGGTGTGAAATTCTTGTTTAGTCAACCATACCTTAACGCAAGGCAAGCAATATGGTTGTCCTTCTTGAGGGAATTTGACTTCAAGGTAAGACACATCAAGGGTAAGGAAAACAAAGTGGCAGATGCTTTAAGGAGAAGAATTCATGGGTTGTTTGAGATAAACATTAGCAGGGCCGAAAGTGACATTGAGCAAAGGATAAATGATGCAAGTAATAATGATGAAAAATACATTAAAACAGTGGAAGATTTACAAAATAATGCAGAAAAATTAGACAGAACAGATCTAAGTTTGGACAAAAATGGTCTACTACGATTCAAAAATAGGTTATACCTACCAGATTCTACTGAATTAAAGTTAACTGTTTTGGACGAAGTACACAAGAAACCATATTTTGGTCACCCGGGATACCAAAAAATGGTAACAACACTAAGGAAGTTATTTTGTTGGCCTAATATGAAGGGAGAGATAACATAATACTTGTCTAAGTGACAATATTGTCAACAGGTGAAGGTTGAACACCAACACTCAGTCGACCTATTGTAGCCTCTACCTGTACTAGAATGGAAATGGGAGACTATATCACTGGATTTTATCACAGGTTTTCCTAGAATTCAACAACAGAATGATTCAATTAGGGTAGTAATTGATAAGCTTAGCAAGTCTGCACATTTTATTCCTATAAAATATACTTATAAAGCTATTAACATCACAAATATATTCATGAAGGAAATTTTTAGACTGCATGGTATTCCTAAAGTAGTGATTTTGGATAGAGACGTAAAATTTACATCTCTATTTTGGAAAGAACTATTTGCATGGTTGAATACTAACTTGAATTTCAGCACAAGCTACCATCCACAAACGGATGGGCAGATTGAACAAATGAGCCAAATCATGGAATATATGCTACGAAGGTACGTAAGGATGAAACCATGTAAGTGGGAAGACTACCTGCACTTGGTGGAATTTGCATACAATAATGGTTACTAGACATCGGCTAAGATGAGACCCTTCGAAGTACTGTACGACAGAAAGTGTACAACTATGATTAGCTAGGATAACCCAGTTGACAGACTCATGGTGGTACCAGAAATGCTCCAGGAAATGGAGAATACTGTAAGAAAAGTACAGTAGAATTTAAAGGAGGCACATGGCAGAAAGAAAAGTTACACAGACCTGAAAAGAAGACACCAGGAATTTCAAGTTGGAGACCATGTGTATCTAAAAGTCAAAGCAAGAATAAGTTCATTAAAGCTAGGAAACTGTTCCAAGTTGGCACCCAATTTTTGCGGACCTTTTGAGATCTTAGCTCGAATTGGACCCGTGGCATATCAACTTGCACTTCCTGCAACTCTAAAAATTCATAATGTATTTCATGTTTCTTTGTTAAAAAAATATGTTCATGATCCTACTCACATGATTGATTGGAACATGGTGCAGGTGGGACCAAAAGGTGAGTTCCAAGAGGAACCTATGCACATTCTAGAGAGGAGAGAGACAGTACTACGGAACAGAGATGTCGCCCAGGTAAAAGTGTAATGGAATCACTTTAGTCCTGAGGAGGCCACTTGGGAATTGGAGGAAGATTTGCAGAAATCTTATCCAACCCTGTTCCGAGAAAGGAATGAACATTGAGGACATTGTTGTACTGAAGGGGGAGAGGATGTAATATCCCCCCAAAAAATATGATTATTAAATTCGGTATGCACTTAGGAATTTATTTCCATTTTTGGAAAATTTGAATTTGGAAAATTATTGCCATTTATGACAATTCCGAATTTAGAATTTGATTAATTGTAATTAATTGTTGTGACTGATTGGGCAAAGATTTGATTTGCCCAACTATTTATTTGACTGTGACACTTGTCAGAGACAAATAATTTTTATATTTATTGCTGAGGGACAAATGGAACAGCCAGGATGAAATCAACTGACCATGCCTCCATTAGAGGGGAATAGGCTTGAACTACATGAGGGTTGAATTTTCCAAGTGGAAAATCAAGAATTTGGCCATTGGCAGCCCCTGAAATTTAGGGATTTGTAAAGTTGCCAAAATTCAAAAGGGGAAAAGACCTAGGCACACGATTCTTTTGCATAAATAACATATGGGAGGAGGCAGGACACTACCGAGTATGCTGGGAAAAAGACGGTGACTTGCTGTTATGAGCACTATTTCTAAGTGTGAAGCAAGGAGAATTTTGGGATTTGGAAAATACTGTCACTTGCTGTTATGAGCACTATTTTTTAGTGTGAGGCAAGGAGAATATGGGGATTTGAAAGAGGACTATAGCGAAAGAGGTGTTTCAAGGTTTTCCCTCATGGATTTATGGTCAGGCTAGGGGTTCAACGGAGAAAGTAGATTGGTTGTTATGTTCTATGGTTGGGTGGAACTTGGTTGTTCCATTTGTTGTTCCAACACTTTGTTCAGATATGTACAATTACCTATTCCTTGTTGAATTGTTTTATGAGTTAACATCTAGTAGAATGAAGTGAATCGTAGAATAAACTGTTACATTTTGAATTTGTTCAATGAATGAAAATGAGAAAGCTAATGTGTGTGATAACTATTGGTGAATGTGTGAAATTTATTATTCAAGTGAGGTATTCTCTGAACCGTAATAGGAAACAAATATCAATTCGATATGTGGTTGATATTAGGAATATTGGGCATAAATATGAATGTAGATTCAAGTTTAAACATGCTTAAAGTTATTACAGTTTGCTATAGGTTGAATATCCATACGTGTAAATTTACTAGAAATACCTGTGTATGCTATGCCAAAATGGAAGAGTCTAACCCAAAGAGTTGAAACTGTTAGGGGGAGAGAGTTGAAACCTTGTAGTAGCGCAATTTTTTTGTAAATATTGTACATACATTCTGAGACTAGTACAAAGTTGTTTTCCTACCTATGATTTGGCTGTGTGTTTGTGCATTTGAATGATTATCTATGTGTAATTGATGATGTAGATGTATGTTATATTTCATCTTCATGGGTAGATAGAATTTCTCTATCTGATATTTTGTGGGAACCGTTCTGGGTTCTTTAGGTTGTGCAAGGAATGCACAGAAGAACTCTATTTCGATTTAAGAGATAATAGAAGTGTCGAGGGACAGAAACTCACAGAGTTGTTGAATACTCTGTTGACTCAATGAGGAGTTCTTGAGTAGAAGTTGTCAAGAGGGCACAAATACCCCTTTGAGGGACAAGGGAATAGAAACAGATTTACTGAACACTATGGAGAAAGATCTGTGCAAGGAGTGCATCAGGCCAAAACTTGGATGAAGTGTTGAAAGAAAACCCTCTAAAGGTTAGTCAAAGCGCAAGGAGGGCGCATAGAGAGATTTTGTTTCAAGTTCATAAAAATCAGGGGAAACATTGCAAGTCAGCACGCAGGGGGAAAGTTTCCACCCGGGTGAGGTAAAATTCCATTAATGAAATCTCAGAAGGGATGGTGTTCCCATAAGAAAGAAATTTCTAGAGCAGTCGGCTCACAGAAGAAATTTCAAAGGGTGAAACCTTTGAACACTTAGAATTTTTCCAAGTCGGAAGAAATTGCAAGATCAGGAGGAGGAGCGATGGCAACCGTCAGATCGACTGTAGGGAGAAATCTGGGCCATCCGAACAGATTCCAGACAATGAGAACTTGCAAGGTCTGAGTTCGCGACTTGATCGCAGCCGTCGATCGAAGAAAGATCGTGGACCCTATATCTAAGCTTATCGGGAGTTTGCAACTCGGGAAGCCAAAGGTAAGAGTTCTGGGAACTTGTGAAACCAGAGTTCATGATTTTATCTGAGACGTTGGATCAAGGAGAGATATGGGCTGTTATATCCATTAGAGTTTCATCCATTGTCAAGACGACATGTGGTGAGAGATCAGCGTTTCACTAATTTGAAGATCAGGATAGCCAAGGTAAAGGTCATGAGAACTTGTGAGGTCCCAGTTCGTGACCTAATTGGAGTTGTCGATCAAACCAAGATCGTGGACCATAGATCTAGACTTATTGGTAGTTTACAACTCAAGAAGCCAGAGGTAAGAGTTTTGGGAACTCGCGAAACCCGAGTTCGTGATTTGATCTGAGTCATTGGATCAAGGAGAGATATGGACCGTTAGATCCAGTGGAGTTGCAAGGAGGTTAAGAGAAATATTCTTTCAACATTTGAAAGCTTAGGAGAGATAGTAGTCATGAAATCTGAAGTTGTATGAGTCATTGATTTGGAACTCTGAGATATCGAGAAGTCATGAATCAGAGGTTCGAAGGAGGGAGATATCCCAAAATCTCGATATGTGAAGTATCGAATATGCGAGAGAAGGATCTGGACCATCTGATCACGGGGAAATCAGGACCGTCGATCTGATGTGTTTGAAGTCGGGAGTTTGGACCTTGGGAGAATGGAGGTGAACTAAAATTGGAAGGTCCCGATGCACGAAATCGTGAAATGCCTTCTGGTTAGGTAAGTGGTCACAATCGTGGTCACGTAAAGGAAAGGTGTAGCCAGGTCAGGGCTATCACTCTTCAACATTGAAATTTTGAACAACATTCAGGAGGAGGCTCGTGGGTGAAATTCAACTCGCACCTTTGGAGGAAGGGCCTGCATATTACTTAAGAAGTTAGTATAAATCCACCCTTATTTTTAACACTATGATAGATGCATTGAACCTTTATTTTTAAGTATGAAATCTATGCTTTTGTTGGTCACTATAATTGCTTAATTGATTCAAACAATCAAGTGATACATAAATTGTCAACCCAGGGAAGTCTTTTTATTTCAAAGATAATCACGCACTATATATGCTCAATTCCAAAAGCAACTTAGAGTTGTAGTAAAGAAACTTATACTAATCACACTTTCTTTGAATGAATTGAAGTTCTGAATTAAATCACAGGAAAGCAACCTCCCTATTGCAGATCTTTAAGATTAATCTAAGAATCCTGGATTACATTAAAATAACACTTGCAATAGGAAAGAACAACTATTCTGCAACCAGAGAACATGACCCTTACTCTCAAACAGATACTTCAGTACTAACACTCTTTCATGAAAACAGTAATGCAGAAAAAGTTAACTCTATCTAGCAGAGAACAAGGCCATCTAGTTCCTTCCTTTCTAAGTAGGAACCTTAAGCCCTATTTCTGTTTAGCATACTTGTGAAATTGAGATTTATAGAGAACATGATAGTCTGATCCCTTCCTTTCTGAGTAGGGACCCTTAACCCAGTCTCTGGCTAGCACACTTGCAGGAATAATGGAAATCTACAGAGAACAGGATGTTTTGATTCCTTCCTTTCT
>JZKD02S0961133.1:494673-532304 GCA_000966675.3 Picea glauca
GTCTCAGTCTGTATTAAAATTCCATATCCTTGTTCTCCCACGAATGAGGATGATCATTATTACAAAAATAATAAGTATTTATAAGTTTCTCCACAGGGTAAAACCTCCCTGTGGAAGTTATAAAACTGTTTACATGAAATCTGGGAGGTATCCCAAAATTTCCTAAACTAGGAAATTAAAATGAAACTAAAACGTCTAAATATCCTCTAAACTGCCCATCAAATCCAATGCAATTTCGAATTCACCTGAAATGGACCAAAAATAACAAGTTAGAGAGATATTTTATTAGCAAAACAATAAAAATCTAATTCCACAGACTTAGCTACAGAATCATCTGATTCTGTAGCTAGTCTAAAATAATATACAGAATCGGAATTAGAATCGATTCAAAATCTTTTAAAAGAATTAAATCCAATTATCTTCCAATAACCATTTTAAAACAAATCATTTGAGATTAAAATGATTTTATCATTCAACATTAAACAGGATAAAAAATGATTCAACCGAACACAGAGATAGGAATACTCTCTTGTTTTGTTAACACAAAATTGGGTCCACAGAGTCATAATCCAAAAGTAATAAGATTGTTTCATATCCAATTGAAACTGATACTAAAACATATCGTATGAGATTGTTAAACAAAAGATACGACCCAATCTAACAGAAACATTTCTCAATCGTTATATTTGTAACGATATAGCGAAAGATTCATATCATTTAATTGAATACAAGGATAGAAATACTTTGTTTTCGATCATTGTCATAAGTCGGGTAAATGAAATCATATGTAACAGAATCGTAATCGTTTCCCAACAAATCAAATCCATCGGTTATGAGATCGTTTTGATATTCAATTGAAAATAGAACAAATCACAATCACATCGTCACACTTGTGAATCAAATAGGATTGTCACGATAAGTGTATAGCAAACTATTTAGGCTGTGAACAAATCCAAACGATAATTGACTCATAAAAAAATCATAACAGGATTAATCAAACAGGGTTTGTTATAGATTCTGATTGTTGATCATTGCACAGTAAGAAAACATGATCAATTAGTCTTGATCACAATCGTTTCAATCAAATGGATCATATCAGGGTTTGACCAATTCATTTCACAAATTTAAAATACAGAGCATCAATTATAACCTGAACTCGACTCATAGGACAAACTTGCTAAATTAGAATAGAAGCGAATCGATTAGCTAAGATTTTCACGTAGTTATTATGATTCGGATTGATTTCCAATTCGGGCGCGAATGTTATTTGAGCATAATGTTCTCATCAAAGAACAAAGTCATTATTATTAACTTGGAAACAATAAAAAATAGAACATCACACGACACAACATCGTAACAAGTATCTTCCCAAAAACATTTACTAGCCATAGCATATAGATCATAACCAAATCAAATCCGAGCAAGATTGTGTTCTAAACTGAATATGAAAATTTTCCTTTTCAAATCGGATACAAACTAATTCATTCGAAGGAAAATAATCAAACAAATTCAAACGAAGATCACTCAAATCCAATCAAAATCTATTGATTTCTATATCGGGAATAATCAAATCGCATATCGAATCGAAATTTCCTTTTATTCAAAGCAAAGCTATATATAGAATGCACGCAATATAACAGAGCCATTCAAGATGTGAACAAAACTGTTTAAAATTGAAATCAAATCGTTATATCAACCTAGATTATTTGCAAAACAAAACGATATCAAATTTTCCATACCTGTGTAGCAACGAGGCTGCTTGTTTATACCAGCTTGGAATTTACAACAACCGTGGTTGATTCCACGTTTTTGAACTGGATGGAGTCGGTTGTCTTTTGCTTTTTATCTACTGCTTGAAGCTTGGCTTTTTTTCTAGTTAGCACGACAATCTGGTCTTCCAAAGATTGAATCTTTGACTGGAGTATAGGAACATCAACATAATACCGCTCTAACCATGAATTGCACTGATCACAGGGTGACTGTGTAGGTTTAGACAGAGCATGCGACGGCTTGGGAAAATGACCGAGGGTTTCACAAGGAAACTTAATGCCAGGGTAATTAGGGTCGTCCTGTAGGCAAGGGGGTAGGTTTGATACAAAGTCATATGAGGGTTCGGCACACAAACCTTGCGAGTAGGGGTATTCGCTGGCCAAGAAACGCTCAACTTCCAAATCAGAGTCCTCACTCAAGATGATTCGGTTTGGCTCAACAGGGGGTTTTGGCTTGTTCCTTGCCATCCGTGAAATCAAACATGCATTCATTTTCCCTTTAGCATTCGCAGTAAGGTTGGCCTTGGGCTTATTTCTCATAGGCTTAACAGTCTCAACACTCTTAGTCACAGTGTGGGGTAAGTCGATAGTAGGGTCGATCGAGGGTTTAGGCAGTAGGACATGGTAGGGCACCGGGGTTACAACCTTGGTTTCAATTACCATAGATTTATCAATCTGTAGAGGGTCGGTATCTTCAAATCCATTACGGGCGATGAAGGCCTTCCAACTATCATCCAGCGAACTCAAATGATAAACAACGATGAGCTTGATAAGCCCATGATTAAACAGGTTGTTGTCAGCCTTATGCCTCTTAAACTTTTTAGACATCTTATACAAGCTCCGATGAAAATAGAACGACATGTTTAGAGGATACCCTATAAAAATCATCAGCAGACGCAGGTGGTAAAGGAAAACAAGCCCGTATAAACCCTCACAGGTCACGAACTTCTTGATTATTATTAATAAATCGTGCCATCATTGTTTAAGCATAGTTACGAGCATACCTCTATCATAGGAGGTGATTTTGCGCAATTGAAACAAAAATGTCCATGACACTTCCTCGACCTTGCAATTCTTAAACCAACGCTCTCCCGAGGTAGGTAACCACGTAGCTGAGCTGATGAACTGTTCATCAATCTCTAACTGTATATCACCGACCTTGGCTCGACATCCATCGAAGGTCATGGAAAACTGTCGAGCTACGCAAAGGTTAAAACCCTCAAAAAGTTTCACGAAGGTAAGCCATCCACTGTTTGCCAAATCTTGGTGGGCATTGTCAAACATCAACAGGGCCTGGTTTCCATTGGGTTCAACTCTCACGACTGGGGCCATGGAGCCAAATGCATGGTAAGGGAAGGGTTCAAATTCATCAACACACAGTAACAGAGCTACCCGAATCAACAGCAATGAACGAGCCAAAAGGGGTAAGCATAAATGCGCACATGCGAAGGTGGTGGAGTCTGCCATGCATAATACTCATTATACAAGTACAACCGCCAAATTTCATATCTATTCACTCCATAATAATAGTTCGGCCATTAAGACATGTGTACAACCAATGAAATCAAATGTATATGCCAATACACGTAAATGTTATGCCACAGTGTTCAAACATCCGACGTATAAATCAAAACCCAAAATCAACTATGCGCCAATGCATATAATCAAAAGTTTAGCCAAGGTGCCAAACAATATTCATATAGTTGACAAGCCAAAAGTTATAAAAAGATTAACATAAGGATTATATCATATATATATAGAAAGCATTAATCATAACCCCTATGCATTTCCATAGAATTAATAATCAGGCAAGTCATATAAAGTGCAAATCCAAATATTAATGTATTGCAAACTCAATGAAACTCAATCCCACAATCATAAGAATATCCAATGAATCCAGTTCGAAAGTTCTTCCAGCCACATAATGATAAACGAAGGTAAGCGCAATAGGCATATCGATAAAAAGATCAATATATCTTAGATAGTGATCGAAATGTGACTTCGAAAGAATAAGTTTTCACGCTTACAGTCGTGAAAACGAAACGAAAACAAGTGTGTAAATGTTGCAAGAAATGAAAATGTCATAAATTTGAAAATTGCGACGAAAATTGATGTTTGCAAGACATAGGTGTAGGCAGCTTATAGGATCATGGAAAAATGTGATTTGGCTGCCAACAATGGTGACACACTTGTAGAAGCAGTTATCTCTGTCAAAAGAAACAAATTCAGATTAGGATATCCAAGAAAATTTCAACTCAAAAATAACAACCAGAAAATCGTACTAACATCATCATTTAACCATCTTTTTTAGCAGTGTGTCAAAAGATGAAAACCAATAACAGTCTTAAGATCAGCAAGTCAGATATTAAAGATAAAATCTCCAATACTGTTGGCATGGCCACTGCTGCCAGAAGGCGTCCATAGCCTCGACAGGGTTGCCATTTAACCCACTCTGACATCCGTATCCTGTTAAGAAGTTATGAATCAGAATAAAGGACATTAAAGAGGTTTCTTATATTTTTTTTGCAGATTTTTATGTACCCAACATTGCTTTGCTTCCAGCGGGCCTGTTCAGTACCCCGACGAGGTTGTCTTAGCGCCATTCATGCATTTACCCGCTGCTAGCAGACCTGTTCAGCCTCTCGACGGGTTTACAAACACTTCCCATAGCTCTTATTCATATTTTATTTTGTTTTTCATAGGTATATAGCTGAGCGGGGTGACGCTGAAAATCTTGATATTTTAACATATTTTTTCAGACCTCATCAGAATTTTTTAGAACTTTCCTTTATTTAGCTCCAGACATGTTTTATTTCTAAAACACTTCCTATGATAGGGAGACATCTTTTGAGTCATTCCTTTATGGAAAAGGGACAATGTAAAAAGATAATAGATGATCATGAAAATCTTTGCTCAGAGATTGAAATCAGTAAACTTCTTTCAAACAACAAAATTTTCCAACACAGATATTAACTTCAACAATCTATCATTGATGTTTGTACAAATGTTTCAGAAGTTATTTCAGCGAAGAAAATCTCTTATCGTCTTTGTCTGAATAGCTCAGTGTACAGGTATGTGTATTTTTCAAAAAACACAAAAAATTGATAAATTCAAATCAAAATCAAAACAGAAAGCAAACGAAGATGCAAACAAAAAGAAAAATATGTACATACTATACAAGGGTAGTTATTACGCAAAGTATATTTTCAGGGCTTGGCCATTCACCGGGTAGGTGTCAAGCTGCCCTTCAATATTCTGCAATCGAAAGGAACTAGGACCCAACTTTTCAGCAATTAAAAATGGTCCAAGCCATAAGTTTTGGAATTTAGTGTGTTCTCCCTTTCCCTCATGTGGTTTGTCCCACTTCAAGACGAGATCACCTTCTTAAAAATTCCTATCAGAAGTAGAATTAGAATCGAACCAGCTTTTAACCAATTGTTGATGTTGATCTAACTTACGCTTAGCTTGGGCTCTTACTTCTTCTAGCTTCATCAAAGCGTTAATTCGGTTTTCTAAAGGGGGACAATCTTCTTCTTTGACTTTTTGTGACAACTGCAATGAAGGAAGAAGAATGTGAGGTGGAAGAATTGCTTCTCTTCCATAAAGGAGAAAAAAGGGGGAGTTACCTATAGCGGCTTTGGGTGTTACCCTATCAACCCACAGTGCGTTCAGTAGTGCATTGTGCCAATTCTTGTGATTTTCAACCACAGTTCTCTTGATTGTTTTGATCAACTTCTTGTTTGTTGATTTTGCTAAGTCGTTTCCCTGGGGGTAGTAACTAGCAGAATATTTCAGCTTAATTCCTTTCTCCAAAGTGAACTCGTTCATCTCAAGAGAAGAAAAGTATGAATCGTTATCAAAGACTAGACAATCAGGGATACCGAAACGAGTGATGATATTCGAATTTAGAAAGGCAATTACCTGACTGGTGTTGACAGTTCTTAACGCAACAGCTTCAGACCATCGAGTAAAGTAATCTGTGGCTGTCACAATATACTTGTGTTGTTGCGAGGAAAGAGGGTTAACTGGACCTATGATATCAAGGCCCCATTGCTGGAAAGGAGAATCTACTGAAACGGGTTGCAAGGGGAAGGCTAGTTTTTCTAACCATCCTGATGCTTTCTGACAAATTATACATTTATGACACAAGGCATGGGCGTCTCTAAAAAGCGTGGGCCAGTAATAACCATCTCTCAGAACTTTATGAGTAGTGGTGTCACCACCGAAGTGGCCACCAGCTTCTCTTGCATGCAACTCGAGTAAGACTTTTTATGCTTCATCTTTCTCGAGACAACGCATCAGTACGCCGTCAAAACTCTGACGAAACAGGATACCGTTAACCAGATGAAAGGAGGTAGAATTCAGTCTCAATGATCTTGTTTTAGCGGGGTCAAGGTGATGGGGGGCTGATCCATGTTCAAGACAGAATCTTATATAATCATACCAAGGACTAACATGGTTTTGTGTACAACAGATTAGGCTTTGATCGCTTTGTCCTGGGTTTGACGTATCACTATCTTCTTGCTGTCCTATTTCTGAATCAACCACCAACTTACACAACCCTTGGCCTCTCACAATCTGAGTTGGGGTGATTTCTAAGTCATACTCCTGCAAGGAGGTGAACCAGTTGGCTCTCTTCTCTTCTAACTCCTTCTGCACTAAAAGCTCCTCACGGCAGGGTAGGGGACAATGAATTTTGTTCTTGACTTCAAAAGATAGGACCGGAAATGATTAACTGCTTTTAAAACAACGTAGGCTTGCCGATCAACCACTAGGTAGTTAAGTTCAGCACCTATGAAAGAAGAGCTCATAAAGGCGATGGGTACTTCGTTGTTCTCAGCATTCTTCTAAGTTAGGACTGCGACATAGGAACGATCAGAGGCAAAAGTATAGAGTGTAAAATCTTGAGAGAAGTCAGGGCTCATGAGAGATGGAGCGTCTATTATGGACTTCTTTATGGCATTAAAAGCTTGATTTTCTGGGGATCCCCAGTGATATTGGGTGTCTTTCTTAATTAGGTTCTGCAAGGGTCAGACCATTTCGGAGAAGCTGGGGACAAATCTTCTCACGAAGTTAATTTGGCCTAAGAAAGACTGCATGGATTTTTTGTATGTAGGTGGGGGAAGTTTGGCGATGACTTGAGTCCTTTCGGGGTCAATAATCATCCCATTACTAGACACAATGAATCCTAGTAATTTACCATGTTCTACTGAAAAGATGGACCTCTTGGGGTTCAAGGATATGTCGTATTTATGACATCGCAGCAGGACGACTCGTAAGTGAGCTAGATGATCGTTTTTGTTTTTTGAAAATACAGTCACATCATCTAAGTAAACTACGACGGACTGATTGATTAAGCCTCGGAAAACAATGTCCATTTATCTCTGAAAGGTAGCACCGGCATTAATCAATCCAAAAGGCATTTTGCGATAGGCATAAGTGCCCCATGGGGTACAGAAGGTAGTTTTGAGTTGGTCTGGTGGAGACATCGGGACTTGGTTGTATCCAAAGAAACCATCCAACAAAGATAGCCTCTCGGAACCAGATACTTGTTGAAGGATCTGTTCCATGGGTGGTACAGGATAGTTTTCTTTGTCAGAAGCTCTATTGAGGTTTCAAAAATTAACGCAAAGTCGAATTTCACCATTTTTCTTCTGCACTGGGACAAGGTTGGAGACCCATTGAGTGTGTCTAACAAGAAAAATTATCTTAGCACTTAGGAGTTTATTCAATTCTTTTTTAACGGTCGGTTCAATTTTAGGATGTATTTTCCTCAATTTCTGTTGGAAGGGTAAGGTTTGGGGCTTCATCGGGATGACATGTTGTATGATATTAGGATCGAACGTTTTAAGATCATCATACGTCCATACAAAGACATATTTAAATTCTTTGAATAATTTAATGAAAGAAACTTTTTCTTGTCGAGAACATCCCAATCCTAGGTTAATGCATTAAGGTTTTTCATCAGTTCCTAAGTTCACTTTTTCATAAGACAACAAGGAACTATTAGTTTTACAATTGACTATCTTTTTAAATTTATCTTCAAAATCATAAAACTTTTCTAATCTAACTATGGATTTGGGTATGGAATTTACCATGTCCGACAAAACTTCAGGAGATTTCTGATCAGGTATTACTGTAAAATCATGCAAATTATCATCATGTGTGCGTTCATATATCACCATGCCGTGAAAGGTTTCTTCCATGTGCAGAAAGTTAATGATCTGCTGATCATCATCAAATACTCTCCAATTTGTGATATTGTCGGGAACAGATGGTCGAAACAATAGCTCAACGGAGAATGCGTTTGGGGACAAGCCTTCTGCAGGAAGAAGTTTAGAAGTTACATTAGCTAGTAGATCTGCTTTAGCATTACTTAATGTCTTGTTACCTGCTGGATCGATAATGATGCAGCCTGCACCGGCTCCTTCTTTAGACTTATAACCATCGAAATATAGAGACCAAATTTGGTTTCCATCGGGCTCATGGGACTGTTGCATAGAAGCTGTTAGTTGCACATATGCTACGATCTCAGACAATTGTTCCGGATTGATGATAGGTGAAGCCTCGGCCATGAAATTGTCAAAGAAGGTTTCCATCCCTTGGACTTTGGGTGAATCAGCAGAAGGTGTATATGGTTCATTGGGATCATTTAAATCCATGACCGTTAACTTTAGGTAACGCTCACGATTCACTTTAATCTTGTTGGGCTTGCCATTCTCTGGGAGCCATAAGTGAGACCAATCTGTCGTGAAGTAGTCGTGTAGCTGCTCCAACCAGTCCCTACTAAAAAATAGACCATACACTTCTGGAATATCCACAACGATTATATCAATAACTTGATGAACCTTGGGGTTAGATGATAATCTAATCAATGCATTCTTTAGTTCGCCTATAACTTTAACATTTGTCCAATCAAGTTGTATGATTTTTAAAGTAGATGGTTCCACTTCAGCGCTAATCTTTTGGTAGACGAACCAAGGCATAACATTGGATGACGCTCCTGAGTCCACCATACAATTATGCACATTTTTGTTTAAAATTTCGAAAGTTAAAAGAAAAGGAGGTACATTTTTGCGAGTACTAGGAGTAATAACTTGTGGCTTCTTACTCGCAATTTCTAAGGCTACTTTATCTACATTATTTACATTATTTACAGGGACTACAGGAAGGCTTCCTTTATCTTGAGGATCAAGATTATTTTTAGTGGAATTATTCTGAGGGACTTTGCTTTGCACAACCTTGTTACCAATTGAATTACCATTCTTGCCGTTCTCTGAAATATTTTGCAACATTTTTTGTAACAAAAATGGAAAATTCAACAACTCATAAATAGAAATGTTAGCCCTTAACTTTTTAAGATCTTCAACAACATCATAATCTAAGTTGGGGTTTACATTACTCTGTTTAGTCTTAGCTGATTTAGAAGGCTTTGGAGGCGAAATTGTAGTGTTTTCGGTAGAAGGCTTGTTTGTTGTCTTACTCCTAGTGTTATAAGGGTGAACAGTCTCGAAGTTAGCTTGAAAGAGGCTATCCGAGAAGTGTCCAAAGATGTTTGGAGAAGAATCTTCTTCTTGAACCATTTCTTGTTCAACTACTTCCTCAGGGATATCAGGGGGTATCAAGTTATCTTGGGCTTCTAGAATTGTTTGAAGAGCACATTGCAAACTTTCTATATTAAGGCCCTCGGTGGTTGGACTAGGTCGGTTGGTAGGAAAAGGTTTCCAAAAAGAAGGTTTGTAGGGTCCTTTACTTGAGGAAGCTTCTTCAGTTGACCTTTTTAAGTCTGTAACTTGATTTGATAGTTTTTGAACAAATTTGGTTAAATTTTCCAAATCAGAGTTTTCAGGTTGTGTTTTACTTTGAGTGGGTCTGGAGAGAATTTCAATCTTCTTTTCGGGAGTAGAACTAGCCTCTATTTCGTTGCTAGAAGAGTCCTTAAGGCTAAGTATATATTTTTCAATCTGACTGGCCTCCTTGAAGGCTTCTAACAACGTAGCTTTCTTAGATTGTTTAACCCAAATAGCTATACTTTGATGTAGAGCTTTAGTATAATAAGCTATTATAAGACTTTCCATAGGCATGGAATCTGTAGGGATTCGGTTTTTAAGTGTTAAGAATATTTGATTAAAGTCTTTAACTTTTTCTTTCGGGTTCATTCTTAAGCTATAAAGATCCATGACCAGGACTTCTGGAGGTTTTCCGTCTCCGAACTTTTCCAAAAAGAATGAATCAAACGTTTCCCAAGACATGATGGTGTGGGGTTGTTGTGCAAAGTACCATGTGGATGCATTACCCTCGAAAGTGTAAGGGAAAAACCTACAGACAACGTCTTCATGTTCAACATTGCGGAGTCTAATGGCTAACATAAATTTTTTGATGTGATCTTCGGCTATCTGTTTCGAATCAGGATCAAAATTGGGAAGCCATTTCTATGGGTGCTTAGGTAAAGGGTACTGGGCTCCAGGTACATCTACAACATCCTGATCAAGCCAAGGTCTAGCAGGGTTGTTCTGATTTTCCATTGGGGTAGTGGGTGTAGAAGGTTGAGAAGGTGAATTGACTTCGTCAGAAGAATCTCCTCCAGAAGAGGAAGGAGATGATGGAGGTGGTGAAGGAGGTATCCCAGATCCTCCTGCAGCAGGATTTGTGATTGGATCTGTGGGATTCACAGTGAGGTTAGTGTCATCTAATTGTTCTCTGATATCAGATAAGTCCAAAGGTTGGCCCCACAGATGGTTTGGTTGCCTAAGATGAGCTAAGGCACTATGTGTTTTAATAAGAGATTGGCGGACAATCTCTTGTATGTTACCACTTGTGGGATTAGGGGTTGTTGGTTCAACTGCGATCTGAGGATCTTCGGTTGAAGTAGTTGTTGTTTGAAGGGGAATATTATCATGTGAACGACTTCTAGTCACTATAGGTGAGCGAGTAGGGGCGGGAGGAGGCGGGTGGACGCCTCGTGCCATTAATTAAGTTCAGGCCCTCCTTCTAGCGCCATTTGTTGGCGGGCGAAATTGATCGGCCGTCAACTAAGAGAGTGGAACCGGTCCGGGGTTGTCTAATAACCCAAGCCGTTTGGAATGAACCACCCTGAAGGGTTTAGTAGCTCCGTTAGCCGATCTAAAGTCCTAAGAGAACAAAATAAAACTAATCTAAACTAATTAATTTAACTAAAACTAAATAAAACAAACTAACTAAAACTAAATAAAACAAACTAATCTAACTAATCTAATTAAAACTAACTATTAAACAAACTAACTAATCTACTATTTATATATATACAAACTACCAACTGAAATATAACTTATTCACAAAATATACAATATCTATAAAATACAGATTTAAATAAAACCTGGAAAACTCATTTGCTTTCTTCCCTAAGACAGAGAAAGATATTTTTGTTGATTTTCTGACTTTATGAATAAGAAATAAAACTTACTGAAATTAAACAATCTAATATACTAAATACACATATATCTAACTAAACTTATATCTAAACTAAACTACTTATAAATACACTAAACAAACAAATGAAAAACTGACCTGGAAACGCTCCATATTTGTCCTGTGTATGATGACTTCGAAGCTGGTCGGAGGAAGGAAACTCGCACCGGATAATCCAGAAGCTTCTCGGAAATGATAAGCTGCAATTCTCTTTAAGTTTGTGTACAGTACAAACAAGACATAAAAAATCATAACAATTATATGATTTATAAATCTCTGGAATAAGGGTAACCTGTTATGCCAAAACTTATACTTAATAATCCAATTAATGAAGAAGAGAAATCTACCATTCACAAACTGAATCAAGTAATTGCTATGTCTTTAAATACTGGAAGAAATCAGATATGGATTATATTGATTAGATCATATCATTTGCAGAAGACTAAGATAGCTAAAGTAGTCATTAACCAAATGCAAATTGATACACATAAACATGAAACAAAATATTGATATTATGAAAAGCTAAAGCTGTAGTAGAACATCAATTTTTGTCTCAGTCTATATTAAAATTCCATATCCTTGTTCTCCCACGAATGAGGATGATCACTATTACAAAAATAATAAGTATTTATAAGTTTCTCCACACGGTAAAACCTCCCTGTAGAAGTTATAAAACTGTTTACATGAAATCTGGGAGGTATCCCAAAATTGCCTAAACTAGGAAATTAAAATCAAACTAAAACATCCAAATATCCTCTAAAATGCCCATCAAATCTAATGCAATTTTGAATTCACCTGAAATGGACCAAAAATAACAAGTTAGAGAGATATTTTATTAGCAAAACAATAAAAATCTAATTCCACAGACTTAGCTACAGAATCATTTGATTTTGTAGCTAGCCTAAAATAATATGCAGAATCAGAATTAGAATCAATTCAAAATCTTTTAAAAGAATTAAATCCAATTATCTTCCAATAACCATTTTAAAACGAATCATTTGAGATTAAAATGATTTTATCATTCAACATTAAACAGGATCAAAAATGATTCAACCAAACACAGAGATAGGAATACTCTATTGTTTTGTTAACACAAAATCGGGTCCACAGAGTCATAATCCAAAAGTAATAAGATTGTTTCATATCCAATTGAAACTGATAATCAAACATATCGTATGAGATTGTTAAACAAAAGATACGACCCAATCTAACATAATCATTTCCCAATCATTATAGCTATAACAATATAGCGAAAGATTCATATCATTTAATTGAATACAAGGATAGAAATACTCTGTTTTCGATCATTGTCATAAGTCGGGTAAATGAAATCATATGTAACAGAATCGTAATCATTTCCCAACAAATCAAATCCATCAGTTATGAGATCGTTTTGATATTCAATTGAAAATAGAACAAATCGCAATCACATCGTCACACTTGTGAATCAAACTGGATTGTCATGATAAGTGTATAGCAAACGATTTAGGCTGTGAACGAATCCAAACGATAATTGACTCATAACAAAATCATAACAGGATTAATCAAACAGGGTTTGTTATAGATCTCGATCATTGATCATTGCACAGTAAGAAAACTGGATCGATTAGTCTTGATCACAATCATTTCAATCAAACGGATCATATCAGGGTTTAACCAATTCATTTCACAAATTTAAAATAAAGAGCATCAATTATAACCTGAACTCAACTCATAGGACAAACTTGCTAAATTAGAACAAAAGAGAATCGATTAGCTAAGATTTTCACATAGTTGTTATGATTCGGATTCATTTCCAATTTGGGCGTGAATGTTATTTGAGCGTAATGTTCTTATCAAAGAAACAGAGTCATTATTCTTAACTTGGAAACAATAAAAGATAGAACATCACATGACACAGCATCGTAACAAGTATCTTCCTGAAAACATTTACTAGCCATAGCATATAGATCATAACCAAATCAAATCCGAGCAAGATTGTGTTCTAAACTGAATATGAAAAATTTCCTTTTCAAATCGGATACAAACCAATTCATTCGAAGGAAAATAATAAAACAAATTCAAATGAGGATCACTCAAATCCAATCAAAATATATTGATTTCTATATCGGGAATAATCAAATCGCATATCGAATCGAAATTTCCTTTTATTCAAAGAAAAGCTATATATAGAATGCACGCAATATAACAGAGCCATTCAAGATGTGAACATAACTGTTTAAAATTGAAATCAAATCGTTATATCAACCTAGATTATTTGCAAAACAAAACGCTATCAAATTTTCCATACCTGTATAGCGACGAGGTTTCTTGTTTATACCATCTTGGAATTTACAACAGTTGTGGCTGATTCCACGTTTTTGAACAAGATGGAGCCAGTTGTCTTTTTCTTTTTAGCTACTTCTTGAAGCTTGTCTTTTTGTCTAGTTAGCACAACAATCTGGTCTTCCAAAGATTGAATCTTTGACTGGAGTATAGGAACATCAACATAATATCGCTCTAACCATGAATTGCACTGATCACAAGGTGACTTTGTAGGTTTAGATAGAGCAGGCGAGGTCTTGAGAAAATGACCGAGGGTTTCATAAGGCAACTTAATGCCTAGGTAATTAGGGTCATCCTTTAGGCAGGGGAGTAGGTTTGATACAAGGTCATACGAGGGTTCGACACACAAACCTTGCGAGTAGGGGTATTCGCTGGCCAAGAAACGCTCATCTTCCGAATCAGAGTCCTCACTCAAGACGATTGGGTTTGGCTCAACAGGGGGTTTTGGCTTGTTCCTTGCCATCCGTGAAATCAAACATGGATTCCTTTTCCCTTTAGCATTCGCAGTAAGGTTGTCTTTGGGCTTCTTGCTCATAGGCTTAATAGTCTCAACACTCTTAGTCACAGTGTGGGGTAAGTCGATAGGAGGGTCGGCCGAGGGTTTAGGCAGTAGGACATGGTAGGGCGTCGGGGTTACAGCCTTGGTTTCAACTACCACAGATTTATCAATATGTAAAGGGTCGATATCTTCAAATCCATTACGGGCGATGAAGGCCTTCCAACTATCACCCAGCGAACTCAAATGATAAACAATGATGAGCCTAATAAGCCCATGATGAAACAGGCTGTTGTCAGCCTTGTGCCTCTTAAACTTTTTAGACATCTTATACAAGCTCCGATGAAAATAAAACGACATGTTTAGAGGATACCCTATAAAAATCATCAGCAGACGTAGGTGGTAAAGGAACACAAACCCCTATCGACCTTCGCAGGTCACGAACTGTTTGATTATCATTAATAGATCGTGCCATTTTTTTTTAAGCATAGTTATGGGCATACCTCTATCACAGGAGGTGATTTTGCACGATTGAAACAACAATGTCCACGGCACTTCCTCGACCTTGCAATTCTTAAACTAGCATTGTCCCGAGGTAGGTAACCCCGTGGTTGAGCTGATGAACTGTTCATCAATCTCTAACTATATATCGCTGACCTTGGCTCGACATCCATCGAAGGTCATGGAAAACTGTCGAGCTACGCAAAGGTTAAAACCCTCAAAAAGTTTCACGAAGGTAAGCCATCCACTGTCTGCCAAATCTTAGCGGGCATTGTCAAACATCAACAGGGCCTGGTTGCCATTGGGTTCAACTCTCACGACTGGGGCCATGGAGCCGAATGCATGGTAAGGGAAGGGTTTGAATTCATCAACACATAGTAACAGATCTACCCGAATCAATAGCAATGAACGAGCCAAAAGGGGTAAGCATAAATGCGCGCATGCGAAGGTGGTGGAGTCTGCCATGCATAATACTCATTATCCAAGTACAACCGCCAAATTTTATAGCTATTCACTCCATAATAATAGTTCGGCCATTAAGACATGTTTACAACCAATGATATCAATTGTATATGCCAATACACGCAAATGTTATGCCACGGTGTTCAAACATCCGACATATAAATCAAAACCCAAAATCAACTATGCGCCAATGCATATAATCAAAAGTTTAGCCAAGGTGCCAAACGATATTCATATAGTTGACAAGCCAAAAGTTGTAAAAAGATTAACATAAGGATTATATCATATATATATATATATATAGAAAGCATTAATCATAACCCCTATGCATTTCCATAGAATTAATAATCAGGCAAGTCATATAAAGTGCAAATCCAAATATTAATGTATTGCAAACTCAATGAAACTCAATCCCACAATCATAAGAATATCCAATGAATCCAGTTCGAAATTTCTTCCAGCCACATAATGATAAACGAAGGTAAGTGCAATAGGCATATCGATAAAAAGATCAAGACAGCTTAGATAGTGATCGAAATGTGACTTCGAAAGAAGAAGTTTTCACGCTTACAATCGTGAAAACGAAACGAAAACAAGTGTGTAAATGTCGCAAGAAACGAAAATGTCATAAATTTGAAAATTGCGACGAAAATTGATGTTTGCAAGACATAGGTGTAGGCAGCTTATAGGATCATGGAAAATTGTGATTTGGCTACCAACAGCCCTGTGTCAAAGTAGGAATTAATTGTTCATTGTCAGAAGCCTTAGTTTCTTTTGTTTCACTTACCTCATCATTCATTTTATTCTTGTCATCTATCTCATATATTTGATGATTCTTTTGTTTAGATTTAGACTTAAGAAATGAGGACTCATCAAATTTCACATCTATGGCTTCAAATTTTTTTTTTAATATGAATTTGTAACATTTATAAGCTTTCCTTGAACAGGAATATCCAACCAATATGCCTTCATCAGTTCTTGAGTCTAATTTTCCCATATTTTTATCAATTCTTTTAATGTAACACTTACTCCCAAAGATTCTAAAATGTTTTATGTTTGCTGGTCTTCCTTTCCATAATTGATAGGGTGTCTTATCAGTATTATTTATTAGTAAACTTTTATTCAAGATGTGTACAACAATGTGAACATCTTGAGGCCAAAACATCTCATTCAATCTGGACTCATTTAACATTGTTCTTGCCATTTCCATAACAGTTCTATTTTTTCTTTCAACAACACCATTTTGCTGAGGTATTTCTGTAACAGATAAATGTCTTTTAATTTCATTTTCATCATAGTAATTGTTAAATTATTTTGACACAAACTCTCCTCCATTGTCTGACCTTAAACACTTAATCTTCATATCAATTTCATTTTCAGTCAATTCTTTGAAAACTTGAAAGCAACTAAAAGTTTCAGACTTCTTTTTCAATAAAAACAACCAAGCCATTCGAGTAAAATCATCCACAAATAACAAAAAGTATCCTTCTCCTTTTAACCATGTTGTTCTCATAGGTTCACAGACATCAGCATGTACTATTTCCAATGTTTTAGTTGTTTAATGTTCTTTGGTTTTGAATTTAACTCTAGTTTTCTTACCATGTTGACATTGCTTACAGATAGAACTTGAAAGATCTTTTATGACAGGTAAATCTCTTATTGATTCCTTTTTATTCAACTGAATCAGATTTTTAAAGTTAATATGTCCAAGTCTTTTGTGCCACAACCAACTTTCATCTTCATGTCCAAGATAGCAATTTTCATCCTTCTCATCTAAAATGTATATGTTATGTAATGTCCTTGTGGTTGTTCCAACTAGTTTATTTGATTTTATATTCTCGATTTGACATCCTTTTGAATTAAAAATCATAAAGAGACCTTTATCATAGGTTTGACTTACACTCAATAAGTTATGTTCCATTTCCTCAACCAATAAGACATTTTCAACCATGATTTTCTTGTTGTTTAGACAAACAGTTCCTCTTCCAACTATCCTAGCTGATTGATCATTTCCAAAGGTGAYTGTACCTTCTTTTCCTTCATCTAGTTCAACAAAGAGTTGTTTTCTACCTRTCATATGCTTTGAACATCCACTATCCACAACCCATTTTACTTTATGTTCTKCTTGTAGAGCTATAGTGCATTTTTCAGTGTTCAGATTTTCACTTTTCTTTTTCCAATATTTGGTTTTCAGATCTGTGTAAGTGGGTTCATTAAATTTTTGAAAACTCATAGGACAATTTCTTGTCACATGCCCAACGTTGTTACACTTGTAACATTCAGTCTCATATCTTAAGGTGTCAAATCTATTGTAAGAGTAGTTTATATTATTTTGACTAGTTTTACCATGTCCTCTTCCATATTCAAAATTAGATCTTTCATCACTGTTATGTTCATTTATCTTTCTTGAAAACCTGTTACAAAATGCATCCTTATGTCCATACTTATAAAAAAAGAAACAATGGCCTTCAAACCAATTTTGATGTCTTCCATAACTTATTCTATGCACCATTGAACCTTGATTTTCTTCTTTCCTTTCTGATTCCATCTTCTTGCTAGTAATTTTTTCATGATTATCCTCTGTACTTGCTTTCTCAACACTTGAACTAGAACATCCATTAGTTACTATAGATTTATAACCAATTCTAGTCTTATCATATGTTGATATTTTACTACTAATAATTTGATCTAACACTTGAGAACTATGATTCATGTTATTTTCTTGTACTTTCTTTCTTAATGAGACTACTTCAATTTTTAAACCTTCATTTTCCTTATCCTTTTCTGCGAGCATTTTAGTTAGAGATTCTTCATTCACTCTAGCCTCTTCTATTTTAAGTTTTAAGTCAATTACCATGATTTCAGTGCTCTCAATCAAACCATTTGATTTTTGTAATTCAAATTCTAGATTCTTAATTTCTCTTTTAAAATGTTTGCATTCCCTTCTCACTTTTCTTAATTCACTTAAAGCACTTACCAATTCGACTTCTAGATCAACTTCACCTTTTTCTTCTTCACCAGAATGATCATCATGTTTTTCCATAGCCATAAAAAGTTGTACACATGAACTGTCATCACTCTCACCAGATTCTGAAATATCACTGTCATCTTTTATACACAAGCTTTTCTTTTTGTAAGCTTTTCTTTGAAAAAACTTCTTATTTCTATTCTTGAATTCCTTAGGTTTTCTATCACTCTCTTCTTCACTATAAGTATGCTTATTGTAAGGACACTTAGATGCAAAATGTCCTATTCTTCCACAACCAAAGCATTTCAGAGGAAGCTTACCTTTATACTTGTCAGTATCTCTTTTCAGATTTTTAACAAAATTTGCTTCTTCCACATTACCTTCTGACTCCTCATAACTGTTGATTTATGCTTCAACCTTTTTCTTATCTTTCTTTTCTACCTTGAAAGTTGCTTCTTTCCTGAAAGAATTCTCACCAGAGGTTCTCATCTCATATGCTGTTAGTATTCCATGTAATTCATCCATTTCTAAAGTATCAAGATCTGTTCTTTCCTCTAATACAGATATTTTTGAATCAAATCTTGCAGGAAGTGATCTAAGTACCTTTTTCACAATAATATTATTATTAATTGTTTCTCCTAGACCTCTCATGGTATTAACAACTTCATCAATACAAAGAAAATATGTATCTATATCTTCATATTATTCCATTTTTAGGCTTTCAAATTGACTTCTATATGATTGTAGCTTAGCACTCTTTACCTTAATGTCTCCTTCATATACATTTTTCAATTTATCCCATTTTTCTTTTGCTGATGAACAATGCATAACTTTAACAAATTCTGACCTTGCTAGACCTCCTAGTATTGCATACATAGCTTTGGAATTACTCTCATAGAGTCTCTTATCTGTAGAATCTATTGGAATGGTTGCTAGGACTTTATATTCATTTAATACAACCTTCCAGATATCTACTCCTTGAGTTTGTAAAAACAACTTCATCTTGATACTCCAAAAAGCATAATTATGACCATCAAACAAAGGCAATCCATGTTTTTTAAATTCTGAATTCTTATCCATTATGAATGATAAAAAAATTCCAGTGGTTAAACTGATATCTTGAAGTAACCTTCTACGATACCAATTGTTGTACATGATAAGTCAACTGAGAGGGGGGGGGTGAATTAGTTGTATAAAAAAAAAATCATTTTATAAGAAGATTACTTATTAATAAATAAATCATGCCTTTAACATTTAACTTGCAGTAATACATTTAACCAATAAATATACAATCACATAAATGAAACAGTGACACAGTGATTTTTCATGAGGAAACCCTAAAGGGAAAAACCTCTTCTTTTTATGAATGAAAGGAAAGCTCCAACTCCTCTTTACATTCTTATTTTATTTGAGCTACAACCCAGATGAGGCTGCTACTTCTATTTCTTCAGCACCTACTGAATGGAAGATAAAACTCCCAGATGTACAAGCACCAACTTGTACAGAAAACTTTTACAGTATCCCCTTCCTCCTCCCTACCACCCTGAAATCATTCTATGTCACAAAGAACCTGCAAACTAACTCTTTATCTTCTCTGTCAAACAATAAGCATTCAAATCCTCTCTGCACAATTCATTCTTGACCAACCCACTTATATTTTCAATTTGTGTATGTGTATTCCCTTCTCTATATTTTCTCTTCCTCAAATTTTACAGAGTCGTATATTTCCCATAATCCTCTCTCATATTTACTTTTCTTGCAACAATCTCTTTATATATATTCCTGTATCATCAGTGCGTACAATCGAACCTTCAGGCTTCAAAGATTCAGTTGCAATAACTGAATAACTTCCTTACAAAGATTATTATTGGCCAAGGCATTAAGACGAACAATATCCACATGATCAGTTTAAACATTTAACCAACATCGTTCGATGAACATACATATGTTTTAATTCTTCAACACGGAATAACCCTTGAGTGCTTTGGTAAGCCACTTGTGCTAACCCATATGTCCATTGGCCATGACCACAGGTTAATCGAAATGCATTTTGCATTTCGCATTTCTACAATTCGACAATCCCATGTCGAAGAGTCTTGATCAAGTTACGAAACCCCGAAATAGGGCTTAGCTTCATGCTAGCTCCTCTCTCTCACATGACCATCGGCAGTAACCACTACCTACACCAAAAATATATTTCAACGTTTCGCATTTCGACGTTTCGACACTTCTGTGATGAAGTGTTTCGATACTCCATGTTCCGATCCTCGGTATTTCGACGTTTTTCATTTCACCATTTCGGCATTTCGCATTTCAAAGTTTCGACATTTCTTGTGATGAAGTGTTTCAACATTCCAAGTCACGAACCCTGAAATCTTCACTAAAAAGTTTTTTCGACATTTTCATATTTCAACATTTCGGCATATCGACATTTTGCATTTCGCGATTTCAGCATTTTGGTATTCCTGTGGTGAAGTTTCTTGACGCTCCATGTCACAATCCCCGAAACTCTGAAATGTTGCTTGGTTTCACTAGATCCTTCCTCGAGCCTTCGTCGATGTGACCATAGGTTATGACCAGCCACTTATCCATAAAGTGCTTTCACGATTTCCCATTTCGGTATTTCGCATTTCGAAACTTCGGGACTCCTGTGATGAAGACTCTTGACTCTTGACTCCTCCAACTCCTAGTATCCGAAACTCCAAAATGGAGTCGGATCAACGGTCCATGATCTCCCTCTGATCAACGACTCATATTAAGTTGTGGTTTCGGTATTTTGACATTCAGGACTTTGTGATGTTGAAGTTTTTTCTTACCATGCAAAAATCCTGAAATAGAAACTCCCAAAATCTTGAAATAGAAACTCTCAGGTTCTTCACAGTTTCGCATTTAGGTATGTCGAGAGACATGTTGATCTCCGAATTTGGAACCACCATGCCTGTGAAAACTGATCCATGCCTATTCAAACTAATCCATGTCTATCCCTTTAGCATTTTTAAAATTTGACATTAATGACAAAAATAAGTTATGTTTAAACTATGAAAACTGCAATTCCTGTCAATAGTACCATCATCATACACCCTTCAAAACAAGCATATAATCATACCTATATCTCTGTGATTGAACTGGAACATCATACCTTAGTTATCCATACCTTTCTCATCTTTTGTTTCATGTTACCACCCTTTTTCCCAAACTTATTAGTTCCTCGCTTGTTGCACACTATTTGACCTGTGAGGATGCCTCACTTGAAAAGTATAGTGAAAACCGTGAGGATGACCCAAATTAGGGTTTCCTCATATTTCTTGGTTTTCCACTACAATCCCAAGAATATCGCACTTCCTTTCCTTCACTATCTTAGAAAACTTATCGTCGTAAACCAATAAACCAAAAACACAAGACCATAACATTCATAAGAAATATAATCAATGAACAAGTGTGTGAGTGTGTCTGTGAATGACTCCTTGAGGTGTATTTATGATTTTTATAGGTAAATCCTCTCCTTAATTTAGTGATTCTAGGTTTTTCTTGTAACAACAACTTTACCCTTTCATTCATTGACTTCTAACCAACTAGGGCTTCTTGACCATTTTTGGGGGCTTCCAACTTTACAAGGCCATATATACCTAGCCGTGAGGAACCACATGAAATTCCACATATCACTGGAAATGGAACGACGTGTAATATCCATCCATGATAATATTACATGTAATTTAATTTTCCTTCATTTCCATATTCCTTAATCAGCTTTGGGTCCCATAAACACACCTCTGGGGATACATGTAAACTACATTAAATGTACCCAACTAACTCACCATCAACCTCAATCATAAAAATTTAGATCAACTTTCCAACATCCTTGGACCTCTCCAAAGGTTGACATTAATTTCTAAGGGTTGAAATCAATCTTGAATATCACTCTCCAAGGGTTGACATAAATGAAAACCAATTTTCCAAACCAATTGTCCAACAATGTCCCCCTTTGGCATTGATGGCAACACCAACATTGATGGAAACACTTAGGCATGAAAACTCTTATGATCATGCTCCCCCTGTGATCATCGCTCCTCATAATTTTTTATATCTCTCCCCCTTTGACATCAATGTAAAAGGGTATCTCTCCTTGGTGTCGTTTCCCCTATCTTCATGCCTATTTTATTTCTCTTCATCTTTGACCAAATTTTAACTACCCCTGTCAATATGTCTCCTCCTGATACTATACCTACTCTAACCAATCATAGGAAAAATAATATCTCCCCCTGTGGGTATGTCTCCCTCTATTTTCATGTTATTGATCTTCCTTTTCAGATCTCTCTCTCTCTGATGAATTACCTTCTCTTCAAGATGTAGAAATACCTGTGAAATGTTTCCTTTCCTCTCTTCTAGTTATTCTTATTTTCCATTGGTTCTTCCTCGTGTAATTCACTGATATATATATATAAATCATTCAAAAATTGTATTTCTTCAATCACTTGTCATGTTCACTTGACCATGTTGTCAAATGATTTTGTTCTGATGATATAGCTTCTACTGACAATTTCTCTTTCTCTTTTTTTGTGCCTTTTACTACTTTCCTTTTTGTGACCAACTGATCCCAACTAATTCCATTGATTTCAATTGTAAATATATTGTTATGCATCTTATCTAACCCTTAATTTTTGCACCTTCCAAACATCTCATGAATCCATCATCGTCCATATGTCCCAAACTGTCCATAATTATGTTACTCAATTGTCCACAATGTTGACCCATCTGTCACTATGTAATTCTAAATAATTTTCTTGAATGTACTACAACTGATCATCTCATATTCCTATTTATTAGACTGAATCAAAATATGTCAACTGATCTGATCTATTGGCTCATCAAACTTTGCATGTGTGGAACAACCTATACTAAATATATCTTTACTTGAATGCATACATGCAATATAATCATAAAATTTTGTCTGTGATACTAAAAACTAATACATGTGTGGGAACACTACATTCTCAATCGATTGATATGTTACTATGTACTTCTATTATCTGACTTATATGAATATTTCTCTGCAAACACTTCATACTACTTGAAAGATGGTTCTCTGATCTGTAGTATCTACCACATGAACTCCCCATGTTCAACATACATATTTACTGGGAGTTTCCAAGATGGATGGCTTAGAAAAATACTCATTATGATGTGGAGTAATATTCCTCTTCATTTGTAGACTCATCATCTCTATGAACTATGAATTTTTCTTTCTTCCTGTGGATTTATCTTGCACTACAATTTCCAAAAGTACAATCTCTTCAACCTGTTCTTTATTTACCTGCTCTTATTTTCTTTCTCGTGCTACTGCAAATCCTGTGATATCTAGGACTTGGTATTTATTCACCTGTTCTTATTGATTTTCATTTCTTCTCCAAACCTTCATATATATGAGATGTTTCTTTTTCCCTGTATATTTTTCTTCATATTATACTATTGCCAATATTGAGAGTATGACTTTTGGGTGTCCTTCATTCATTCGATATTCCTTTTTTTGTTCATGTTTTCTTTTCCAAACCTTCTTATATATGATATCAGTCTTATTTCTCAAATAAGTATCCATCATGATTCTACAATCACGAGCTATGTGTCCATAGTTGTGGAATTTTTAATATTCAATGTTATGTGGGGCCACATAAGCATTTCTTGCTTGAACATTTCTTCCATGAACCATGCAATTTGAAGCCTTATGTCCAAAGTTAGTACAATAAAAACAATGACCATAAAATAAATTTACATAAATGAGAGTGGATGATGTTCTTTGTTGTGTAGTCCTTTTGAATTCCAATCTTGGTTGATCATGATCTTCTCTTCTGTGGATCTCTTCATTATGGTTGAATCTTATTTGGTGCGTAAACGTGGCAGGTCTTGTTGAATATGCATCTTTATTATTCTTCTTTGATTCTTGTTGACCATGATTCCTTCCTTGATTACTTCTGCATAACTCTTACTCTTTTCTTTATTTTTTCTTTTCCGGAACCTTGGAATGCTTCTCTTCATTCTCTATTGTTGATATGGATGTTTTTGTCTCTTTAACATTCTTGTTGAGCTTGAAAATTTTACTTCTCAATGTGAAAAATTCTTATTCAAACTTATTAACCTCTTCTTCTTTCTTAATCATCTGAATCTTCATGACTTCTTTCGTTCTCTTATCTTCTTCAAGTTGGACCTTCAAGAAGATGATTTCATTTTCAAGTCTTCTTTCTTCTTGACCAAATTTTTCTTCAAGTTGATTTAAGTCTTCAGTTCTTTCCTTAAGATGGTATGTCAAAATATTCTCTCTGTTTTATGTTTCCTTTCTTTTAGTTTCCAAATATTGCTTCTCTTTCACTGCTTCCTTTCTTAATGCTTCTATTTTGACTTCCAAACACAACTTCTCTTCCATCTGACTTTTGTATGTTTCTTCAATCTTTCTAACTTCTTCCAGATGAGATTTTAGTTTCATGATGACCTATTGGGATTGTTCAGAATGTTCTTGAGAATCTTCTTAGCTAATTGTTCCTCAAGTGATTGGTTGTTCTTCCTTTCTTTGTTTAGTTCATCCAGAGCACTGATTAATTTTGTTTCAAGATCCTTTCCTTTTCAATCTCAGGATTGTCTTCTCTTTAATTGGGTTGTTCTGTCTCATCACTTTAAATCTTCAAATAAGGGCATTCAATTTTAATATGTCATTTCTTTTCACAATTAAAGAAAAATAACTCACTTATGTTGATTACAAACTCTTCTTCTTCTTAATCTATATGACATGATGAGCATATTACCTCTTGTTTTGTACATATATCATATTTAGGAATATCTTCCTTTGCGATGGGAGAATAATAGATATTATGTAGCTTATCCTAGAGTTCTTTAGTTGATGAACATTTTCCCACTTTGTCCTTTACTAAATCAAATAATCCTTCCATGATTAAATCCATTGATATTTTTTTCTTCTTTAATTCCTTCTTGGCTGCAATCTTTTTTTTCTTTGTATCATTGTATCTTGTAACAATTGAGTTCCAAACATCATATCCTTGTTCTTGTAAAAATAATTTCGTCCCTCTTCTCCATAACTCATAGTCCAAACCATACTGACAATTTCACATTGGTACTCCATTCATACTAAACAATTTTACTCCATTCATATAGAACATTGGTACTTCATTCTTAGTGTATTCCATGAAATCCTTCCACTGGTTAAACTATTTCCTGAAGGAACTTGCTTTGATACCAATTTTTGGAATATTGAGAGAGGGGGGGGGACTAAATCAGTATGAGCACTTTATATCACTTTTAACCACAATATATATTCTTTCACTTTAACAACAATGTTCAACAGTATATCATCAATGTATCATCTATGAATGAATTATATATATATATATATATCATAAGCATGTAAACATAAGTAGCATCACATCAACATCACATCAAAAACACATTACACCAGTATTAACGTGGAAACCCAAATGAGAGAAAACCAAGGAATATTTTCTTATGTTTATCAAGAATTCATTCATAGGAAGCACCAACTTCCAAATTATCTAGTTGAAACTTGAAGGAGGCTCCAACCCCTTATTCTCATGATCTAACCTGAAGGAAGATAAAACTCCATGAATTCTCTAGATCCAACAAGAAGGAGGCTACAACCCACTCAATTCTATAGCTCCAACTAGAAGGTGGCTATGACCACCCAGTTCTCAGGCTCTAACCTAAAGGAATCTCCAAGTCCCTGATTCTCCAGCTCCAACTAGAAGGAGGCTAAAACCCCCTTTCCTTACCCCTTCCTACCTCCCTAAAGTATAAGTGTAGACAAAATTTCACTACCACAATCACTATCACTGTCACTGTCACTGTCATTGCCATTGTCACTGCCACTATCACGGTCACCGTCATTTCCATTGTCACTGTCACTATCATTGTCATTGTCACTCTCACTATCACAACAACCTATCCAATCAATTAGTGACACAACAACCTGTCCAACCAATCATTGTATCATCCATGAAATTGGATCCATTCTCATCTACATGCAAATCATGCCAAGATCACCAAGAGAATATCTCAAACCATATGCTCAACATCACCAATACATGCCTCTACCAAGCATGTACGAAAATCATCACATACCATCATAATTAGCAACCTATACCATGAATCAACCATGCATCAACCCGTGCCACAACCTGTATCATCAACCATGTGCCATAACAAGTGCATGAATCATGCACCAAAATTTCATCATCAACAATTGTACCATACCATGTGTCAACAATGTACATAACCTCCACCAATATTCCAATATCACCAAGATGTGTGCCTCAAGAACTATGCCAACATCAAGTGTCCAACATGCACCTCAATCATGTTTCAAACCAAGAATCAAGATATGCCTCAACCAACTACCATAAACTACTTGCCAATGTATCCAATAAATGTACCAATCATATATCAATACCACTAACAAAAACCTCTCACTTTGTTCCATAAGATATATCAATAAAACTCAGACATGCAATAGCAATACACTTCAACAGATTTACTTCAAAACCATTCACTACAACAAGTACTATACAACAAATAGTGCCTTTGAACATGTACCAAGGATGTGAATCAATAGATCAAGTATATGCCTCTAAATAGTATCACATTACCATGATTTTCCTCATAACCAAAGTTCCATAACATCACTGAGAAAGTACTGAACATAACCAGCAATATACCCTAACAAAAATGACTCAATCGACACACTAGGGTTTGTACCATGTACTTATGATATGCCTCCATATTATACTTCAAAACTAAACCATGTACCATCATCATACACCCTTCAACACAAGCATATAATCATACATGTCACTTTGTGAATGGCCTGGAACATCATACCTCAGTTATCGATAACTTTCTCAGCTTTTGTTGCATGTTACCACCCTTTTTTCCCAAACTTACTAGTTCCTCTCTTGTTGTACAATAGTTGACCTGTGAGGATGACACAAATTAGGTTTTCCTCATACTTCTAGGCTCCCCACTACAATCCCAAGTATCTCGCACTTCCTTTCCTTCGCTACCTCAAAAAAATTGTCATTGTAAGTCAATAAACCAAAAACACTAGACCATAACATTCACAAGAAAGATAATCAATGAACAAGTGTGTGAGTGTTTTTGTAAATCACTCCTTGAGGTGTATTTATAATTTTTCGAGGTAACTCCTCTCCTTAATTTAGGGCTTCTATGGTTTTCTTGTTACAACAACTTTACAATTTCATTTATTGACTTGTAACCAATTACATCTTCTTAACCATTATTTGGAGATTCTAACTTTACAACGCAATATCTCCCTAATCGTGAGGAACCATGTGGCATTCCACATATCATCGGAAACGAAACAACGTGCACTATCCATCCAAGATATTATTACATGTAATTTCACTATCCTTAATGTCCATATTTATTAATAAACTTTGGGTCCCATAACCACACCTCTGGGGCTACATGTAGACTACATCAAATGTACCGAACTGACTCACCATCAATATCGATAATAAAAATATCAATCAACTTTCCAACATATCTATACATCTCCAAGGGTTGACATCAATCTCCAATATCACTCTCAAAGTGTTGACATCTATGAAAAACAATTGTCCAAACCAACCGTCCAACAAAAACATTATGCATTCTTCTACCTCCATAAATAGTTTCTTACTAGAAAAACCTCTACCCCTTGTGGTCCTATCATTAATGAGTATCTACCACCTAATGGGACTTATTTAATAAATAATACATGTTTACATTGATTAACCAACAACTACATAATGGGCCTTGTTAAAAGAAGATGACCCCATACATTAATTAACCAATTCCTAATTACCCTGATGTAGCGAGGTTATGGTAGGGCCCTAACATTACCTCCCACTCCAAAAGCATAGTTGTCCTCAAATATGGAGGAGTAAAAAGTATTGAAAATCATTGTTGGTTCCTAGGTGGAATCTTTAGGTTGTGTATCCTTCCACTATATTAGGAGTTCCAAAATAGTGTGTTGGTGTAGGAAATGCACTCTTATAGCCAATAATCCCTTTGTCTATAACCAAATGGAACCTTATTCCTCAAGTTTTGTAAGTCTGGTCTAAACTCATAAATTCCAACCCAAAAACCTCTTCAAATAGGACACATGAAAAACTAGGTAGAACTTGATGTGGGTAGGAACAACCAATTTGTAGGAAACTTTTCCAATGCACTAGAGGATCCAATAAGGTCCATAAAACATTGGTTATAGATTCTTGTGGCCCTTATCATTGAGAGAGGTATGCTTATATCATTGGAGATGAATAAACACATGATTCCCTTCTTCAAAAGTTTGTCCAAAGAAATGTTGGTCTACCTGGTGATTCATTCTCTTTTGAGCCAAAACCATATTGTCCTTAAGTGTATTGAGAATGATCATTCTATTGTTAATTGTGTGATCTATTTCTTGAACCTTGGATGCTATCAACATTTAAGAAGCCACGAAGGGAGTTTGTTGGACATAGATAACTTTATAAGGTGGCATTTTGGTAGAACCTTCATAAGTGGTATTGTATCACCATTTGGCAAGGTGTAGTTTAACCCATTGGTGTTGTCAGACTATTGTAAAACATCACAAATAAGTTTCCAAGAAATTATTGACCACATATGTTTGACCATTTGTTTCGGAATGATAATTCATGCTCATTCTCGAGTTTTTTCCCTGTAGTTTAAAGAAATCGTACCAATATTTTATAATGAAGGTGGGATCGTGATCTATCACAATGGAATTAGGCATGCCATGTAATTTAAAAATATGATTAATGAAGACTTAGACAATTATGGATGACATAAATGGGTGCACTAAGGAACACAAGTAAGAATATTTGGAAATGTTTTCTATTACCATCACGATGATAAACGTTTTGTTGGCTTTAGGGAGGCCCACTATAAAAATCCATGGAAAGGATATCCCAATTAGTGGCGAGGATCGATAGTGGCCACAACACCCTAGGGGTTTTCACTATTTAATCCTCATTCCTTTGATAGGATTCACTTTCAACTACAAAGGTATGGACATCCTTTTGAATGCCTTCCATTATTAATCTATGTCCTTAATGAAATGTACCTCATAATATGAGGGTGGAACATTTCAAAATGGAAAAAAGGAGGAACACATAGATATTAAGCTAAAGTGACCCACAATAAGATAAAAATGCAATTTTTTCAACAGTCATTATTTTAAAGAATAATTTGGTATCAAAACAATACACCATGTATACCATAAGGTGCCCCACAACCAAGTATAGCCTATAGAGGGGTTAGGGTCCTCCTTGAGTCATTCGATGAGTTGAATCATTATGTCATTAATCAATGATTCTTTTCATATCTCTTTGAGAAAACAAGGTGTTGGTAAGATTAAGGTAAAGAGGGAATCATCCTCCTCATATTTCCTGAAAAAAGCATAAACCACCACATTCCCCTTACCATTCCTATATATGATATCATGTTCATAATATAATATCCCAATGACCCACTTGTGCTACTCAAGTGATGAAAATTATTGTTCGAAATATTACTCCAAGCTATGACGATATGTGTTAATATGGAAGAACTTCGCAATGAGATATAAGTGCCATGTATTGAAAGCATGAAGGATGGCCATCATTTCCTTCTCATAGGTAGAATTTCCCAAATTCCAATCACACAATTGTTTACTAGTGAATGCCAATGGTTACCCCACTTGCATCAACATGACCCTAAGACCTCTTCCAAACATATCACATTAAAAGTCTTAGTGAAATCAAACACAACTAACACTAGAGTAGTATAGACAGATTCCTTTAATGTAGAAAATGCCTACTATGTTGCATCATTCCACACAAAATGAATTATTATTTAGCAGGGTTGTTAATGGAGTTGTAATTCACCCATAATTCTTCACAAAATTCCTATGGTGGCTAGTAAGTCCCAAGAACCCATGTAATATTTTCAAGGTATTAAGGTCTAGCCAATATTTCATAACTTCAATTTTCTTGGTATCCACTCACAACCCTATCCTACTAATGATGTGACCCAACTATTCCATTTATGAAGCAACAAAAGTGCAATTAGGACATTTTAGGAACAATGTGTTATCATGTAGTAGTTGTAGGGTTTTATCAATATGTTTCACATGTGTTTTCCAAGTCTTACTATAAATCAAGATAGCATCAAATAATAACGATATAAATTTGCACATGAAGGGTCTAAATATATTGTTCATGAAGCTCTAAAAGGTGGATGGGTAATTGCAAATACCAAAAGATATCACTAAAAACTCATAATGTCCTTAATGTTTGTTGAAGGAAGTCTTAGGAATGTTGACCTACATATATATTTGGTGATACCTAGAGCCAAGGTACAATTTAGTGAAAACCTGAGCACCATGAATCTCATCCAAAAGGTCATCAATGCTGAAAAATTAGTTGTCCTTGATGTCAACCTTAGAAGAAGCCATAAGGAAAAGGTGAGAAGCCCCTAAAAGTGATGATGATGTGTCCACATGAATAATCCTTGAAGATCCTTCAAGGAGCCTTGAAATAAGTGTATATAACTCCAAAGTGGTCCCCTTATGGCATAACTTTTAATCACGACCTTCAAGGGATGAGATAACATGTGTTTTTTTCCATATGCCCACTTTGAGTTGTACACAAATGGAGCATTGAAGGAGCCTTGAAGAATCCCTAAAACAAAGTGAATAATCTTTTAAATTCAAGTGAAGAAGCCCCTAAATCCAAGATAATAATCCCATAAAGTAAAGTAAAGAATCCCCTAAGGTTGGACATTCTTAAGGAAGAGGTGTGACCCAAACGTTGTGACCCTTGGGTGAACCCCCTCATGTGGAGAATAATCATATAAATAAGAGGAGTCTCACTTGTGTTGGCAGCCAATTTACATTTTTCTACTATCCGTATAAGCTGCCTACACCAGTGTTTTGCAAACCTTAATTTTTCATCACAATTCTCAAATAAAATGACACTTTTATTTTTTGTGCTATTTACATGCTTACCTTTCTTCTTGTTTTCACGACTGCAAGCGTGAAAAATTGGTTTTTGAAGTCGCATTAAAATCGTCACTAAATTTTCGTTATCATTCTTGTCGATGTGCCCATTGCATTTACATTTTACTTATCATTATACAGTTGGCAACACCTTTTGATCTGTATTTATTTGACATTATTTGATTGATTATGAAATTTCGTTTCATGAGTGATTAAGTTTGCGATGCATTGGTGATTGGATTTACATGTTATTTGATCAATTCACTTGGCACATTGGTTACATAAACAAGCATTGGTGTTATGGTTAAACCCTTGGTATAAATCATTCTATACAACACATGTCACATAGCCAAACCCTTGGTATTGGTTTCGATTCATTTGTTTGGTTTTGAAACTATAACTATTACTCGCGCGAATGTTTAATCCACTTACCATTGATTTCATTGGTCGAGCGAATGGCATAATTTTTAAACTATACAATAGTGGGTTGAATAGCTATTTGCATCGGCGGTTGTACTGTAGATATGACTGTCGTGCATGTATGAACTAGCTCCACCACCTTCACACGATATGTCATTAATGTTTACCCCTATCCCTGTCTCATCCTTGCTAGTTTCGGGTAAGCCTATGAGCATTCTGCTCCTACGTATGATGTGAGTCAAACCCTGGCTCGTTCACATCGCTCACCGTGTGCTCCTCTCTATGGCACCGGTGGTGCGAAATGAGTCAAACGGTAGTCAAGCTCTGCTACTCTTTGATAACGCCCATAAGGATTCACATGATAGTGGTTGGCTCACGTTTATACTGAGGTTCGAGGGTTTCAATCTATTGGTTGCACAACAATTTTCCCTTACCTTTGATGGGTGTAGGGCTAAATTAGGTGACATTCAGCTTGAGCTGAATGAAGAGTTCATAAGCTCTGCCACAGGATTGACATCCACGGGCCAGCGATGGTTTAAAAACTTTAAATTCGACAAGGTGCCATGGCCCTTGATATTCGTATCACGAAAGGTTACATCCTGTGACAAAGGTATGCCTATTTCCACACTTACACCCAGGTAGCATGATCTTTTGATAATGGTTAAACAATTTGTGACCTGTGAGGGTCGGTATGGATTGGTTTTTCTTTATCACCTTCGACTGTTAATGAATTTCATGGGCTATCCATTGAACATGACATTTTACTTCCAGCGTAGTATTTACAAAATGACTAAGAGGTTCAAACACGAGAAGGCTGACATCAGCTTGTTTCACCATGGCTTGATTAGACTTATCGTCGTTCATCATTTAAACCTCCACGACGATAATTGGCAAGATTTTCTATTTAGAAATGGCTTTGTCGATTCAGAGTCTGTCCAAATCAACAAGTCTGTGGTTAGTGAAACTAAGTTCGGGCCATCTGTGCCTTTTCATGCCCTTCTACCCTCTCCCAAACCCTCAGTCTGCCCTGATATCGACCTACCCGACATTATAACAGACAAGGTTGAGGCTGTAAAAAATCCTGTGAGCAAGAAAGTCAAGGGTAAGCCTGCTGTCGACGACAAAGGTAAAAAGAATGCTCAATTGATATCGAGACTTTCCTGGAATAAACGTAAACCTAGTGTTGATCAAAATCCCATAGTCCTCAGCAAAGACTCAGACTCTGATATCGAGTGCTTCCTAGCTAGTGAGTACCCTTATTCCCGTGGTCTGTGCTCTGAGCCACCCTATGACTACGTTTCTAATTTGCCCCCCTGCCTAAAGAACAATACTAGCTACCCAGGAATCAAACTACCTAATGAAACCCTCGGTGATATGAATAAACCCTCGACTGTCATTTTGAAGCCCGAGCAGACAGCGTGTGTCCAATGTAATGTGTGGCTTGAGCGCTACTATACAGACATTTCCTTATTACAGTCAAAAATTAAATCATTGGAAAACCAAGTTACAGTGTTGAAAAGAGAAAGGGACAAGCTTCAAGCTAATGACAAGAAGCAGAAAACCATTGGTTCGATCATTTTTTGGAATGTCGAATCGGAAACAGCCTTCGTCAATTCCATTTTTTCATAACTAAGTTGTTCGCTGATTATCCAGGTATGAATTTCAATATCAATTTTGTTTTATGAATTGCTAGGATTAATATAATGAATTGAGTTTGGTTTTCAATTAGCTCTGTCCATTGTTCGAAATGACTCTGTCTGATTATCAAAAAACGGTTATGTTGTGGATCCTGTACATTGTTTTCGTTTTGCTAAAATTAAATGAAGTTATGATTTGGTCATACGATTTGGTCGTGCCCAGTTTAGCAATTGATTGGTTTTCACTGGGTTTGATTCACTTTGAATAATTTTGTTGGTTTGAATTAATGAAATCAATGGGTTTTATTTTCTCTTGGATTTTGTTTGCATCTGACCTGAACATGAGGTTTTTTACGCTAAAATTAGAGCACGGTTATGTTTTGATTTAACACGATTTTGTTGTCGTTGGATGTCAACGGCTCTGATTTAGTTCTTATGATTTGATTTTTGAAATGATTTCATAGGATTGAATTGGCTTGATAAATACGATGTAGTCTATTAAATTGGAAAAACGACTCTGTTTTGTATTGAGTCAACATTCTTGTTTGGATTTGGATTATATCTGACTTGTGAAAAAGATCTATTCGTCCAAATCATGGAACTGTGTTGATTCATAACGATTATGTCAAATTCAAATTGTTCGATTCGTTCTTGTTTTGATTCGATTACTGTGTATCTTGAGTTAGCACGATGGATTTTATGAGTTGGATTTGTATTGAAAATCGATTTCATGATGCTCTTTTGGTTTTGATTTTATCTCTGTTGAATTCGTATGAGAAAATTCGGCTAATAGTTCGTTTTGAAATGAATTCAAGTGATGATTTTGTTGACTGCCAATTGATTGTGTTTGCCCCCAATTGGCAATAACAAAACTTTGATGAATCCCACATACCCTGTGATCAACCAATCGATTCAATTCCGATATCAATTTACATACAAGTTTTGATTTAATTTATGATTAGCATGATCGTTTGTATTTGTTTAATATAGTCCTATTTCTTTTAAAAACAATCCTATTGATTTCGGTTGGATTCGACCATGATTTTTGTTAATAGGTGAGGCATCATAAACGATTGCATATGATTTTTTTAACTGTATCAATTTCAATTGGTTTATGAAAATGATTTCATTGTTGTTGAGTTATCCAATACGATTATGTTTACTCGAATTGGTGATAATGAATTAAACAGAGTGCATACATCTCTGTTATCGTTTGGTTGAATATGATTTAGCAAATATCGATTTGAATGATGCTTTTAGCAATCAAATATTGGTTTGATAGTTTGAATTTGATTCTTTAAGTTCGAATTAGATTTTAAAATGATTATGTGTTTGATTTAGACCAGCTACAGAATCGCAGGATTCTGTAGCTAGTCTTAGAAATTAGATTTTTATCAATTTTATTAATAAAATATCCTTTTAACTTGCCTATTTTTGTCCTCTTTCAGGTACATTCGAATTACAATGATCTATTGGGCATAATGTGGAAGTTTGGGAGATATCTTGGGTTTGGTTTTGTCTTAGGTTGTTAGCTTGAGTCATAAACTTGGGATATTTTCCTTGATTTGTGTAAACTGTTTTGATAATTCCCACAGGAATGTTTTACCCTGTGGGAGGCATTTAAATACTTATTATTTTTGTAATAATCATCATCCTCACTTGTGGGAGAACCAGGCTATGGATTTATGATACAAACTGGGATGAGAGTTGGTGTCTTGTAACAGCTTTCACTTTCAATATATCAAACTTTTGTTTCAAGTTTTATTCGTATCAGTTTGCAGTTGATTATAGACTACTTTAGCTATCATAATCCATTGCAGGTTGATGTGATTCGATTAATGTGTTATGCATATCTGATCTCTTTCATTATTTTTAAAGTGTAGAAATTACTTTGTTTCAGTTAATGAATTACAGATTTCTCTTCTTCGTTAATTGAATCATTTTGTATAGATCTTTGCATGCAGATTTATATAACTGTAAAGATTTATAAATCATAAGATTGTTGTAATTTTTATGTCTTGTTTGTCCTGTAATTATATTTAAAGAGCACTACAACTTTTCATTTACGAAAATCTCTTGGAGAATCCGGTGCGGGTTTCCTCCCTCCGATCAGCTAAGACAATCATTGCATACAGGACAAACCTGAAGCGTTACTTCAGGTCAGTTTGTTATTTATTTGATAGTTAATTTGTTAGTATAATTTAAGTAGTTTAGTTAGATATATGTGTAGTTTAGATTTGTAGTTAGAGTTAGTATTTTAGTTGTTTAGTTTAGAAGGTTTTTATTTTATTTCTTTTCATAAAATTATAAAATCAAAAAACAATAGTCTCGCTGTCTTAGGATAGATTACAAATTATTTTTTCAGGTTTTCATTCAAATCTGTAATTTGTAGATATTGTACATTTGTAATTAAATTTGAATTTGTTAGTAAGTTATCATTTGATTTTATAAAATTATAGTTGTGTAGCATTAGATAGTAAATTGTATATATATTAATAGTTTTGTTTTGTTTTTATTAGTTTGTTTTAATAGTTATTTTTAGTTAGATTAATTAATTTAGAGTAGTTTTCTTTTGTTTTCTTGGGACTTAGATCGGCTAACGGAGCCTCTAAACCCGTCAGGGTGGGTTATCCCAAACGGATTGGGTTATTTAGACAACCCCGGACCGGATCCACTCTCTCAGTTGACGAATGTTCAATTTATCCCGTCAACAAATGGCGCTAGAAGAAGGGCCTGAAACTAATTAATGGCACGAGGCGGTCATAAGACTCCTCCACCACCTAATCACTCACCTATAGTGACAAGAAGTCATTCAAATGATAACATTCCCCCACAAACAACAACCACATCAACCGATGATCCACGGGTCACAGTTGAACCAGTAACCCCGAATCCTACAGGTGGTGACATACAAGAGATTGTTTGTCAATATCTCATAAGAACTCATAGTTCCTTAGCCTGTTTGAGGCAACCAAACCGTCCGTTGGACCAACCTTTAGATTTCTCTGATATCAAGGAACAACTCGGAGGCACTAACCTCACTGTGAACCCTACTGATCCAATCCTCATCTCTGTTGTAGGAGGATCTGGAATACCTCCTTCACCACCTCCATCATCTCCTTCCTCTTCTGGAGGAGGTTCCTCTGATGAAGGCAATTCCCCTTCTCAGCCTTCCACACCCACTACACCAATGGCCAACCAGAACAATCCTGCTAGACCTTGGATCAATCAGGATGCCGTAGTTGTACCTGGCGCTTAGCATCCCTTACCTAAACATCCGGAGAAATGGCTCCCCAAGTTTGACCCTGACTCAAAATAGATCACTGAAGATCACATTAAAAATTTTATGTTAGCCATAAGACTCCCCAATGTCGAGCATGAAGACATAGTCTGTAGGTTGTTCCCCTATACTTTCGAGGGAAATGCATCTACATGGTACTTTTCCCAACAACCCCATACCATTGTGTCTTGGGAAAAGTTTGAGTCATTCTTTTTGGAAACATTCAGAGACGGTAAGCCTCCGGAAGTCCTAGTCATGGATCTTTCTAACTTAAAAATGAACCCTAAAGAAAAAGTTAAAGACTTTAATCAAAGATTCTTAACACTTAAAAACTGAATCCCTGCAGATTCCATGCCTGCCGAGAATCTCATAATAGCATACTACACTAAATCTTTGCATCAAAGTATAGCTATTTGGGTTAAACGATATAAAAAAGCCACGTTGTTAGAAGCCTTCGAGGAGGCCAGCCAGATTGAAAAAGACATACTTAGTCTTAAAGACTCTACTAGCAACGAAACAAAGACTAGTCCTTCTTCCAAAAAAGAAGATCGAAATCCTCCCTAGACCTACTCAAAGTAAAACACAACCTGAAAGCTAGGATTTAGAAAACTTAACTAAAGTTTTTCAAAAACTGTCAAATCAAGTTATAGACTTGAAAAGGATGACCGAAGAAGATTCCTTGAGAAAATAACCTTACAAACCCCCATTCCGGAATCCTTTTCTTACCAACTGACCTAATCCAACCACCGAAGGCCTTAATCTAGAAAGTCTGCAATGTGCCCTTCAAACGATTCTAGAAGCCCAAGATAACCTAATGCCTCCTGAGATTCCTGAGGAGGTAGTTGAACAAGAGACAGTTCAAGGAGAAGAGTCTTCTCCAAACATTTTTGGACACTTCTCGAATAGCATCTTGTAACATCCCGCTCTGGCGCACTGAGACCACTTATTATTTGAGGACACTTGCTCGCAAGTGATCTGGACCCTTTTTGACATTAGACCTATTATATTTGATTATGATGTGATTGACCGATGACATGATGTGTTACTATTTGATTAGACGGGTACTATTGACTCAGTTTGATTGAGTGTGCAGGGTTTTTGACCTTGATGATGCAGAGGCATCGGTAGAACCCCCCTTGGACTCCGGACTGATTCAGGGAGTGTGCTTTTGGGTTGATATGTTTATTATGATGTTTTATTTGATTGATGATTTGATGACGACATTTCTGACATGATTATTGGTGATGCAGGCTAACGATAGCTTGCCGACTT
>JZKD02S0961133.1:548544-568875 GCA_000966675.3 Picea glauca
AAATGGCTTACAAGCAATGGTGGTACTGGTTGAGTTGGCACTAATATTTTTGTTATAATTGCCATGTTAACGATGATGGTTGAGTCGCAATGTCAATAAATGTTTGATTGAATGTCCGTGATGGTGTTTAACTTGCAAGGATAAGTAATAGTTTAGATGTTGTAGTAATATTTTTAATTGAAATGTTAATGTTGGTTGAAGTGCCATGTTAAGTAATTGGGTAACTGCAATGTTAATATTATTAATTGACGCGTTAAGGCGGGTTGGATTGCAATGTTGAGTAATTGTATAATTGCAATGTTAATGAGGATGCTTAGGTGGCAATGTTAATAATTGTTAAATGAATGTTGTGACGATGATTAGATCACAATGCTAATTTTGGCTTATTTTGAAATGTTTATGATGATTTCGAATTGCGATGTTGATATCGTTTAAATGAAAACTATCGGTTGTACCTTAGGATAAAGTCTTTATCGGTTAATGATAAGTATTGGAACAATTGGTCTTGATTGATGTCTTGGGTCTCTATAGTGGTTGGTCGATTGATTCCTCCTGACTTGCGTCTCCCGTAGAGGTCATGATTGTCCCTGATTTGCAGCACTTGGTGATGCTATATTGTGTAGTCTGTTCGTGTCGGGAGGGATCTAGGCACCTCTTGTAGCTTAGTATTTATGTCTGTTTGTTTATCCGGAAGGAAGGAACCCAGTGTCCTATCAAGAGTCTTGGGCTGTTTAAAGGCACAGTTCCACTCTTGGGACACACTCTGAGCCGTATCAGTAGTCTCGGGCTGTATAAAGGCACAGTTCCACTACTGTGACTCTACTGTTGGATTCCTTCGTTCTGTGACATTACTGTGCCTAACCCCTGGTGTATATCTTTGCCTACAGCCATTAGTTGCCCACCTCCTGTTCGGGGGCGTTTGCTTCTTGTTGTCGCTATGATATGTCGGGTCATCTTGATTGTGTTCGTCTTACTTGCGTCCTGTCAGTTCGAGTGTTGACTTAGAGTCGAGGGGGTTGTTTCTTCTACCCACGCGCACACACTTTAAAAAAAAAAAAAATTCACCAGTTGACTGAGTAGACGTCCTTAGCCAGGAGGGTTGTTACACATCTTTCAAGCTAACTTCGAGACAGTACATCCCTATAATACCAGGATTAAGACAGTAAACAAACCTTCTCCCGAAAACCCTACAACTTTACCTCCAAAGCAGTCTAAACCAGCTGAGACTAAACAGAGTAATGTAAACCCCAACTTAGATTATGATGTAGTTGAAGATCTTAAAAAGTTGAGAGATAACATTTTTGTTTATGAGTTATTGAAATTTCCATTTCTGCTACAAAAAATGTTACAAAATATCTCATAGAACGACAAAAATGGTAATTCTAATGGTAACAAGGTTGTGCAGAACAAAGTTCCTCAAAAGACTTCCACTAAAAACAATATTGATCCTCAAGATAAAGGAAGCCTTCATGTAAGTAATGTAAATAATGCAAGTAATGTAAATAATGTAGATAAAGTAACTTTAGAAACTGCGAGTAAAAATCCACAAACTACCACCCTTAGCACTCACAAAAATGTACCTCCATTTTTGTTAACATTCGAAATCTTTAATAAAAACATGAACAATTGTATGGTAGACTCAAGAGCGTCATCCAATGTGATTCCATGGTCTGTATGCCAAAAGATTAACGTTGAAGTTGAACCCTCCACCTTAAAAATCATACAACTCGATCGGACCAATGTTAAAGTTATAGGTGAACTAAAGAATGTTCTTATAAGATTATCATCTAACCCCAAGGTTCATCATGTTATTGATATTATTGTTGTGGATATTCCAGAAGTGTATGGCCTATTTTTAAGAAGGGACTGGTCGGAGCAGCTACATGGTTATTTTGCGACAGATTGGTCTAATCTATGGCTTCCAGACAATGGAAAGCCTAACAAGTTCAAGGAAAATCGTGAACGCTACCTTAAGTTCACGGTCACAGATTTGAACGTACCCAATGAACCATTTACACCTTCTGCTGATTCACCTGAAGTACAAGGGATGGATACCTTTTTCGGCAATTTCATGGCCGAGGCTTCAATTATCACCAATCCAGAACAACAGTCTGAGATTGTAGCATATGTGCAGCCAGCAGCTTCTACGCAACGGTCTCATGTACCCGATGGAAATCAAATTTGGTCTCTTTATTTTGATGGGTCAAAGTTCAAAGAAGTAGCTGGAGCAGGCTGCATTATTATCGATCCGGCAGGTAACAAAACATTGATCGCATGTAGGCTAGAATTTGAATGTACTAATAACACTGCAGAATATGAGGCTTTACTGCAAGGTCTCAGAAAAGATTTAGATATGAACATTCAAAAATTTGTTGTCTTTGGCGACTCTGAAATAGTGGTTAGACAGGTAAGAGATTCTATCCATTGTCTGTCTCCGCATCTCAAAAGCTACCAATCCGAGGTATGGAATTTAATGAATAAATTTTATGCTTTCAATATAAATTCCATCCCTAGACTGAATAATTCTGAAGCAGATCTATTAGCTAACATAGCTTCTAAACTCTTTCCTACAGAAGGCTTGTCCCCAGATGCATTCTCTGTCGAATTGTTGTTCCGACCATCCATTCCCGACAACATCACGAATTGGAGAGTCTTCGACGATGATCAACAGATTATTAGCTTCCTACATATAGAAGAAACTTTTCAAGATGCGGTGATAGATGAACGCACGCACAACGACAATTTGCACAATTTCACGGTAATACAAGATCCGAGAACTCATGAATCTTCATTGAACATGGTAAACTCGATCCCTAAATATGTAGTTAGATTAGAGAAATTTTATGATCTTTAAGATAAATTCAAAAAATCAGTTAACTGTAAAACCAATAGTTTCTCATTATCATACGAAAAAGTAAACTTAGGAACTAAGGACAATTTGCAATGCATTAATCTAGGGGTAGGATGTTCTGAACAAGAAAACGTTGCATTTATTAAATTGTTCAAAGAATTTAAAGATGTCTTCGCATGGACGTATGATGACCTTAAAACTTTCGACCCCAACATCATACAACATGTCATTCCTATGAAACCCCAAACCTTACCCTTTCAACAAATATTGAGAAAAATGCACCCTAAGATCGAACCGACCATTAAAAAAGAATTGAATAAGCTTCTAAATGCTAAGATAATTTTTCCAGTTAGGCACACTTAATGGGTTTCTAACCTTGTCCCTGTTCGGAAGAAAAGTGGGGAAATCTGACTCTGCGTCGATTTCCGAAACCTTAATAGAGCATCTGATAAAGACAACTACCCTGTCCCACCCATGGAATAGATCCTTCAACAGGTATCTGGTTCTGAGAGGCTATCCTTACTAGATGGTTTCTCTGGGTACAACCAAGTCCCGATGTCTCCTCCAGACCAACTTAAAACTACCTTTCGTACCCCGTGGGGCACTTATGCTTATCGAAAAATGCCCTTTGGATTGATTAATGCTGGTGCCACTTTCCAGAGAGCAATGGACATTACTTTCCGAGGCTTAATCAAACAGTCTGTCATAGTTTACTTAGATGATGTTACTATATTCTCTAAAAAAAAAACCTATCATCTAGCTCATTTACGAGCTGTTCTATAGCGATGTCGTAAATACAACATCTCCTTAAATCCTAAAAAATCCATTTTTGCAGTAGAACAGGGTAAAATCTAGGGATTTATTGTGTCAAGCGAAGGGATGATTATCGACCCCGAAAGGACTCAAGTCATCGCGAAACTTCCCCCTCCTACATCCAAAAAATCTATGCAGTGTTTCTTAAGCCAGATTAACTTCGTGAGGAGATTTGTCCCCAGTTTCTCCGAAATGGTCAGGCCTTTACATAATTTAATTAAGAAAGACACCCATTATCACTAGGGACCCCTAGAAAATCAAGATTTTAATACAATAAATAAGGCCATAATAGACGCTCCATCTCTCATGAGCCCCGACTTTTCTCAAGACTTTACACTCTACACTTTTGCTTATGATCGTTCCTATGTCGTCGTTCTAACTCAAAAGAACTTCGAAAACAATGAAGTACCCATCGCCTTTATGAGCTCTCATTTCAAAGGCGCTGAAATTAATTACCCAGCGGTAGATCAACAAGCCTACGATGTTTTCAAAGCAATCAAGCATTTCCGATCTTATCTTTTGAAATCAAGGACGAAAGTTATTGTCCCTTACCCAACCGTCAAGAACCTGTTAGTGCAGAAGGAACTAGGTGAAAATAGGGCTAACTGGGTTACCTCCTTACAGGAGTACGACTTAGAAATTACCCCAGCTCAAATAGTGAGAGGCCAAGAGTTATGCAAGTTAGTCGCTGATTCAACAACAGGACAACAAAAAGAAAGCAATACATCAAACCTAGGATAACACGATCAAAATGTAATCTGTTGAGCACAAAACTCTGTCAGTCCGTGGTATGACGATATAAGATTATTTCTTGAACATGGTTCATCCCCCCATCACCTGGATCCCACTAAAAGAAGAGCGTTGAGATTAAAGTCTGCCTCCTTTCATCTGGTTAATGGTATCCTGTTTCGTCAAAGTTTTGACGGCGTACTGATGCGTTGTCTTGAGAAAGATGAAGCAGAAAAAGTCTTCCAAGAGTTGCATGCAGGAGAAGCCGGCAGTCATTTTGGTGGTGACACCACTGCTCATAAGGTTTTAAGAGCCGATTATTACTGGCCCACGCTTTTTAGAGATGCCCATGCTTTGTGTCGCAACTGTATTATTTGTCAGAAAGCATCAGGGCGGTTACAAAAACCAGCCTTTCCTTTGCAGCCCGTTTCAGTAGGCTCTCCTTTTCAGTAGTGGGGCCTTGAAATTATAGGCTGGATCAACCCCCCATCCTCACAACAACATAAGTTCATCATAACAGCCACAGATTACTTTACCCGATGGTCTGAAGCTGCCGCGTTAAGAACTGTCAACACCAGTCAGGTAATTGCCTTTCTAAATTCGAATATTATCACTTGTTTTGGTGTCCCCGACTGTTTAGTATTCGACAACGCTTCTTACTTTTCCTCTCTTGAGATGAGTGATTTATCTTTGGAAAAAGGAATTAAATTGAAGTATTCTGCTAGCTATTACCGTCAAGGCAACGGATTGGCAGAATCAACAAATAAGAACTTGATTAAAATCATCAAGAGAACGGTGGCGAAAATCACAAAAATTGGCACAATGCAAAACACACTCTGGGGTGATAGGGTAACGCTAAAATATACTGTAGGTAACTCCCACTTTTTTCTCATTTATGGAAGAGAGGAAATTTTTCCCCCACACATTCTTCTTCCGTCACTACAGTTATCGCACAAAATTCAAGAAGAAGATTGTCCCCCTTTGGAAAACTGAACTAACGCTTTGATGAAGCTAGAAGAGGTAAGATCCCAAGCTAAACATAAGTTAGATCAGCATCAACTATTGGTTAAGGTCTGGTTCGATTCTAATTCTTCTTCGGATAGGAATTTCGAAGTAGGTGACCTCATCTTGAAATGGGAAAAACCACATGAGGGAAAGGGATAGCACACGAAATTTCAAAACTTATGGCTTGGACCATTTTTAATTGCTGAAAATTTGGGTCCCATCTCTTTTCGATTGCAAAATCTAGAAGGACAGCCTGACACCTATAAGGTGAATGGCCAAGAATTGAAAATATACTTTGCTTGATGAAAACCCTTGTATATTATGTACATATTTTGCTTTTTGTTTTCTTTTTCTCTTTCTTTTTTTTGTTTTTGATTTCTCCTTTGAGTTTATCAGCTTGTGTTTTTGGAAATACACATACCTGTATACTGAGCTATTCAGACAAAGAAAACAGAAAATTCCTTCACTGAAATAACTGCTAAGAAAGTTATATAAACATCAATTGTATACTTCTGAAATTTACATCTGTGATTGGAAAACGTTTGTCGTTTGAAAGAAGTTAACTGATTTCAATCTCCAACATAAGCTTGTTGATATCATCCATTATCTCTTTACGTTGTCCCTATTCCTTAAGGGAATGACTCAGAAGATGTCTCCTTGCCTTAAGAAGTTGGTTCTGTAAATGAAACATATCTGGATCTTAATAAAGGACAGTTCTAAAAAATTATGCTGAGGTCTGAAAAAAATATGTTAAAATATCATGATTTTCAGCGTCACCCCGCTCAACCATATATCTTTGAAAAACAAAACAAAACAAATCATTAATAGAGCTGTGGGAAATGCTTGTAAACCCGCTGGGATGCTGAACAGGTCTGCTGGCAGCGGATAAATGCATGCATGATGCCAAGACAACTTTGTCGGGGTACTGAACATGCCTGTTGGCAGCGAAGCAATGTCGGGTATATGAAAATTTGCAAATAAGAAACCTCTTAACCATAAAATGTCCTTTATTCTGATCTAGAACTTCTTGGTAGGATACAAATGTCAGAGTGGGTTAAATGGAAACCCTGTCGAGGCTATGGACGCCTGCTGGAAGCAGTGGCTCTGTCAACAATATTGGATATTTTATCTTTAATATCGCAACTCGGTTTTCTTGAGACTGTTATCAGTTTTCATCCTTTAAACACTGCTGGAATATTTGGTTAATGATGATGTTTACACGATTTTCTGGTTGTTATTTTTGAGTTAGAATTTTTCTCGTTATCCTAATATGAATTTGTTCTTTTGGCAGAGATAACTGCTTCTACCAGTGTGTCGCCATTGTTGGTAACCAATTTACATTTTTCTACTGTCTGTATAAGCTGCCTACACCAGTGTTTTGTAAACCTTAATTTTTCGTCGCAATTCTCAAATAAAACGACACTTTTATTTTTTGCGCTATTTGCACGCTTACCTTTCTTCTTGTTTTCATGACTGCAAGCATGAAAACTTGGTTTTCGAAATCGCATTAAAATTGTCACTGAATTGTCATTATCATTCTTGTCAATGTTCCCATTGAGTTTACATTTTACTTATCATTATACAGTTGGCAAGACCTTTTGATCTGTACTTATTTGACATTCTTTGATTGATTATGAAATTTCGTTTCATGAGTGATTAAGTTTGTGATGCATTGGTGATTGGATTTACATGTTATTTGATCAATTCACTTGGCACATTGGTTACATAAAAAAGCATTGGTGTTATGGTTAAACCCTTGGTATAAATCGTTCTATACAACACATGTCACATAGCCAAACCCTTGGTATTGGTTTTGATTCATTTGTTTGGTTTTGAAACTATAACTATTACTCGCACGAATGTTTAATCCACTTACCATTGATTTCATTGGTCGAGCGAATGGCATAATTGTTAAACTATACAATAGTGGGTTGAATAGATATTTGCGTCGGCAGTTGTACTGTAGATATGACTGGCGTGCATGTATGAACTAGCTCAACCACCTTCACACGATATGTCATTAATGTTTACCCCTATCCCTGTCTCACCCTTGCTAGTTTCAGGTAAGCTTGTGAGCATTCTTCTCCTGCGTATGTTGTGAGTCAAACCATGGCTCGTTCACATCATTCACATTGTTCACATCGCTCACCCTGGCTCACGTTTATACAGAGGTTCAAGGGTTTCAATCTGGTGGTTTCACAACAATTCGCCCTTACCTTTGATGGGTGTAGGGATAAAGTAGGTGACATTCAGCTTGAGCTAAATGAAGAGTTCATAAGCTCTACCACAGGATTGGCATCCACAGGCTAGCGATGGGTTAAAAACTTTAAAGTCGATGAGGTGCCATGGCCCTTGCTATTCATATCACGAAAGGTTACATCCAGTGACAAATTTATGCCTATTTCCATGCTTAAACCCAGGTGGCATGATCTTTTGATAATGGTTAAACAATTTGTGACCTGTGAGGGTCAGTATGGATTGGTTTTTCTTTATCACCTTAGACTGTTAATGAATTTCATGGGCTATCCATTGAACATGCCATTTTACTTCCAACGTAGCCTTTACAAAATGGCTAAGAGGTTCAAACGCGAGAAGGCTGACAGCAACTTGTTTCACCATGGCTTGATTAGACTTATCGTCGTTCATCATTTAAACCTCCATGGTGATAATTGGCAAGATTTTCTCTTTAGAAATGGCTTTTTCGATTCAGAGCATGTCCAAATCGACAATTCTGTTGTCAGTGAGACTAAGGTCGGGCCACCCGTGCCTTTTCATGCCCTTCTACCCTCTCCCAAACCCTCAGTATGCCCTAATATCGACCTACCTGACATTATAACAGACAAGGTTCAGGCTGTAAAAAAGCCTGTGAGAAAGAAAGTAATGGGTAACCCTATTGTCGATGAAAAAGGTAAAAAGAATGTTCGATTGATATCAAGACTTGCCCAGAATAAACCTAAACCTAGTGTTGACCAAAATCCCATAGTCCTTAGCGAAGACTCGAACTCTGATATCGAGCACTTCCTAGCTAGTGAGTACCCTTATTCCCGTGGTCTGTGCTATGAGAAACCCTATGATGACATTTCTAATTTGCCCCCTTGCCTAAAGAACAATCCTAGCTACCCAGGAATCAAACTACCTAATGAAACCCTCGGTGATCTGAACAAACCCTCGACTGTCGTTTCAAAGCCCGAGTAGACAGCGTGTGTCCAATGTAATGTGTGGCTTGAGCGCTACTATACCAACGTTCCCTTGTTACAGTCAAAAATTAAATTATTGGAAAACCAAGTTACAATGTTGACAAGAGAAAGGGACAAGCTTCAAGCTAATGACAAGAAGAAGAAAACCACTGGTTCGATCGTTTTTAGGAATGTCGAATCGGCAACAGCCTTCGTCAATTCCATTTTTTCATAACCAAGTTGTTCGTTGATTATCCAGATATGAATTTCAATATCAATTTCGTTTTATGAATTGCTAGGATTAATATAATAAATTGAGTTTGGTTTTGAATTAGCTCTGTCCATTGTTCGAAATGACTCTCTCTGATTATCAAAAAATGGTTATGTTGTGGATCCTGTACGTTGTTTTCATTTTGCTAAAATTAAATGAAGTTATGATTTGGTCATACGATTTGGTCGTGCCCAGTTTAGCAATTGATTGGTTTTCACTGGGTTTGATTCACTTTGAATAATTTTGTTGGTTTGAATTAACAAAATCAATGGGTTTTGTTTTCGCTTGTATTTTGTTTGCATCTGACGTGAACAAGAGATTTTTTACACTAAAATTAGAACACGGTTATGATTTGATTTAACATGATTTTGTTGTCGTTGGATGTCAACGGCTCTAATTTAGTTCTTATGATTTGATTTTTGAAACGATTTCATAGGATTGAATTGGCTTGATAAATACGATGTAGTCTATTAAATTGGAAAAATGACTCTGTTTTGTATTGAGTCAACATTCTCGTTTGGATTTGGATTATATCTGACCTGTGTAAAAGATCTATTCGTCCAAATCATGGAACTGTGTTGATTCATAACGATTATGTCAAATTCAAATTGTTCGATTCGTTCTTGTTTTGATTCGATTGTTGCGTATCTTGAGTTAGCACGATTGATTTTATGAGTTGGATTTGTATCGAAAATCGATTTGATGTTTCTCTTTTGGTTTTGATTTTATCTCTGTTGAATTCGTATGAGAAAATTCGGCAAATAGTTCATTTTGAAATGAATTCAAGTGATGATTTTGTTGACTGTCAATTGATTGTGTTTGCCCCCAATTGGGAATAACAAACCTTTGACAAATCCCACATACCCTGTGATCAACCGATCGATTCAATTTTGATATCAATTTACATACAAGTTTTGATTTAATTTATGATTAGCATGATCGTTTGTATTTGTTTAATATAGTCCTATTTCTTTTAAAAACGATCCTGTTGATTTCGGTTGGATTCGACCATGATTTTTGTTAATAAGTGAGGCATCATAAATGATTGCATATGATTTGTTTAACTGTATCGATTTCAATTGGTTTATGAAAACGATTTCATTGCTGTTGAGTTATCCAATACGATTATGTTTACCCGAATTGGTGATAATGAATTAAACATAGTGCATACATCTTTGTTATCGTTTGGTTGAATACGATTTAGCAAATATCGATTTGAATGATTCTTTTAGCAATCAAATATTGGTTTGATAGTTTGAATTTGATTCTTTAAGTTCAAATTAGATTTTAAAACGATTACGTGTTTGATTTAGACCAGCTACAGAATCGCAGGATTCTGTAGCTAGTCTTAAAAATTATATTTTTATCAGTTTTATTAATAAAATATCCTTTTAACTTGCCTATTTTTGTCCTCTTTCAGGTACATTCGAATTACAATGATCTATTGGGCATAATGTGGTAGTTTGGGAGATATCTTGGGTTTGGTTTTGTCTTAGGTTGTTAGCTTGAGTCATAAACTTGGGATATTTTCCCTGATTTGTGTAAACTGTTTTGATAATTCCCACAGGAATGTTTTATCCTGTGGGAGGCCTTTAAATACTTATTATTTTTGTAATAATCATCATCCTCACTTGTGGGAGAACTAGGCTATGGATTTATGATACAAACTGGGATGAGAGTTGGTGTCTTGTAACATCTTTCTCTTTCAATATATCAAACTTTCGTTTCAAGTTTTATTCATATCGGTTTGCAGTTGATTATAGACTACTTTAGCTATTGTAATCTATTGCAGGTTGATGTGATTCGATTAATGTTTTATCCATATCTGATCTCTTTCATTATTTTTAAAGTGCAGCAATTACTTTGTTTCAGTTAATGAATTATAGATTTCTCTTCTTCATTAATTGAATCATTTTGTATAGATCTTTGCATGCAGATTTATATAACTGTAAAGATTTATAATTCATAAGATTGTTGTAATTTTTATGTCTTGTTTGTCTTGTAATTATATTTAAAGAGAACTACAACTTTTTATTTACGAAAATCTATTGGAGAATCCGGTGCAGGTTTCCTCCCTCCGATCAGCTAAGACAATCATTGCATACAGGACAAACCTGAAGCGTTACTTCAGGTCAGTTTGTTATTTATTTGATAGTTAATTTGTTAGTATAATTTAAGCAGTTTAGTTAGATATATGTGTAGTTTAGATTTATAGTTAGAGTTAGTATTTTAGTTGTTTAGTTTAGAAGGTTTTTATTTTATTTCTTTTCATAAAATTATAAAATCAAAAAACAATAGTCTCGCTATCTTAAGACAGATTACAAATGCGTTTTTCAGGTTTTCATTCAAATATGTAATTTGTAGATATTGTACATTTGTAATTAAATTTAACTCTGTTAGTAAGTTATCATTTGATTTTATAAAATTATAGTTGTGTAGCATTAGATAGTAAATTGTATATATATTAATAGTTTAGTTTTGTTTTTATTAGTTTGTTTTAATAGTTATTTTTAGTCAGATTAATTAATTTAGAGTAGTTTTCTTTTGTTTTCTTAGGACTTAGATTGGCTAACGGAGCCGCTAAACCCGTCAGGGTGGGTTATCCCAAACGGCTTGGGTTATTTAGACAACCTCGAACCGGATCCACTCTCTCAGTTGACGGACAGTCAATTTCGCCCGTCAACAAGTTGGCATTTGGATCACACCAATTCGACCATTCAAGGAAGAGGAGATAATTTCATCATATAGGAGTGAATTTCCGAGGTAAAATGAAGTGAATAAGGGTGAAATTCCAAGGGAAGATGAAGTCTTGTGATGATTTGTTCTAAGGTTTTCTTTGAAGGTCATCTCATAATTTTTGATACAATATTTTTTCTAGAATGACTCAAATAGTGACACTTGGAGGTGTTTCAAAATATATAGTGAAAGTTGAGGTTTTTAAAACTATGGTTTTGAAACTTGGAGTTATACTCAGTGGAAGTTGAGGTTTTTAAAACTAGGTTTTTGTTCTTCAAAATGAGTCATCTTTCAATTTCTCTATAACTTTGTTTCAGGGATGATTCAAGGAGATAAACTTGGAAGAATTTGAAAGAACATATTGAAGAAAATTGGGTACAAGTTTTGGATCATGGTTCATTACATGTATGGAGTTATACATGTTGGAAGTTAGGGTTTGTGACTAATCCATAAACTAGTCCCAAACATGTGTTTGAGATAAAATGGTTATATCTAAAGATTGGTAAGTCAAAATTGAGTTAAAATTGTTGAATTAGAAGGAGAATAGATATTAATATATGAGGTCCAAGTTTCAAAATCAGAAACAAAAAATTGAGCTCATGGAGAATCTTACAAGCTTGTAGATTTGAGGTGCAGTTCTGAGCAATTTTGTATGCATATTTAAGAAGTGATTTTGGGATTGGATTTGAAGGTTGATTTGATCTTGTATCATCATTTAATATATTCCAAGGGGATTTTTGTCTCCTTCCAGTAGGTCTTGGAAAACTTAGTCTTACACATCAAAATGTCACACTTAAGTACCTAACCCTTAGTGTCACAAGTGGCATAAACACGTCACATACACTAACACCATGAAAGAACATTTGTCACAATCCCTAGTCAATGTGGGAGAGAAATATATTATATGAAGGTCAAAATAATCTATGCACATGAATTGTTTATTAATATTCATAAAAAGGAAATTAATTTAGAGTGATAATCCACCTCACATATAGTTTCCTAATCTCAAGGAGAGGTTGAGAATCTCATGGATGGATGAGATGTTTTCTGATCCGAGATCTTTTCATCGATGTGACTTATTAAAGAATTGTATTAAATGAGAATAAAATGAATTACACCATAAAGAAATAATAGCTCAATAATGAAAAGACATATGCATTAGATCTGAAAACAAAAAACTTGATAACATAGTTCATCCCTGGCGGACTACGTTTCTGGTTCCTTCTCTCAAATGGGTAGGCCTTTTTATTAACTCAGCAAAAAAATTTGGAAAAGTACATAAGCATACCTCATTATGGAGTTAAGTTGCAGAATCTTTGCTTAGATCATAAAAAAAACAACACCATTGAATTCATGGTGTCGAGTTACCCAAAAATGACTGCCTCCATGCCTCAATCTGAGTCTGGCACTTTTAGGCCCATGAGAAAATTCATGGGGAACTTCTTGTTTTTCGTGCCTTATCCATACAGTCGCACACCCATGGTCTTCCCCTCGTGCACTGGAGAAAAAAAAAATTAAGAAATATAGGGGGTGGACTTTACCAAGTCACACCCCAACCCAATTGGTTGGAGGACATTGCAAAGGCAGAGTAGATAGGGGAGATCTTGGGGTCGAACCTATGGGCCTCCCATTTTTACAAGTGGCTACAACTGTAATATATATTTGGTTGGTGGTTTGGCAGAGTCTTTGGTAGATATGGTTAAGTATGATGGACTCCTTGGAAGATACAATTAAGTTTGGTGGTGTGGTTTCATCCAGCCAGATTTGCCATAATCATATCAAATTTGGCATATTGGGGGTTGGTGCCACTCAACCCCATGAATTTTTGAAAATCCGGATGATAGGCATCCTTATGAATTTTCCTGCTGCCACGTGGTAGCCCATGATTTGGCCATGTGGCAGCCTTCCATTGGGCCATGTCACCACTTCTGCACCGTCAGTACCACATCATCACTACTCCATTAGGTTTCCACATCACCTAAAAGGTGGTTGTATGGTATTCCACGTGGATGTATGGACTTCCACGTGGCACTTTCCCATTGGTCCATGGATTGATTGCAAAAGTCAAAAATCAAGTGACACATGGCAGCCTTTGGTGTTGCCACGTCAGCATGACACATGTATCCCTCTGTCTGTGCCACGTACCTTGTATAGATGCTAACGTCATATGTACTGATGTTGATGTAAGCAATAGAGATGCTGACTCATCCCTACTAACTGGGCTAGGTTGACCAAAACTTTGACCACGAATATATTTTGATTTGTAACTCTGTTTGACGAGATGTTTATGTCGTTGGAAATCTTGCAACACGCTCTTAATGATGACGCCAATTTCACTAAGTTTTGAGAAATATGATTTTTTTCCCTTTCTCTATTTGTTGAGACCATTCTGAGCTTCTTAAGGTGCTTCTGTGAATTCTAATTTATCCTTAGTCTTCTATGGATCCTTTTTGGATCACGCCTTCCCACTGAGATATTTTTTCACCACCAAAAGCTTTCTTCAATCAATAGATAAGTGAGGGAAGAGTTCCCTCACCTTTTCCTTCTCAATCCACTTTGCCTTGCTTGGATGTGTTCCCTTTAAGCCCACTCGAAGATAATAAACATCACCCCTACATGAATTCATCATCCTCATATCCAAGATGATATCTTCCTTCAACTCGTCCAAGTACTCAGGAGAAAACTCATCAACTGAAGGTATTGAAACTTCCTCACCCTGATCCATGATCATGGGAGGCTAAAAAAGTTTCAAGTTTTCCACATTTACAACTGAGTAAATTTGCATATAAGGTGGAATATCTAAATGAAAATCATTGGTACCGCTTTTCTCCAAAATAGTGAAGGGTCCATAATAGATGGGCTTGAGTTTCTTTCCTTCACCCTTCAATCTCTCCTTGTTGATGTGAAGCCATACCTGATATCCAACCTGGAACTGATGATCAAACCTGTGTTTTTCATGCTGAGCTTTATATTGTGCTTGAATTTTCTCTAACTTTTCCTTGACTTCTTGGTGTACCTACTAGATACTCTAAATGAACTTGCAGGCCTTGTCTTCATTTATTTATTCATTTAAATAGACAACTCTCCCATACATCAAGTCCAAAGGGAGCTTAGTTAAATATCCAAAACACGTCTTGAATGGTGAACATTGAGTGGAAGAATGTAAGGCTCGATTGTAAGCATGTGTCACATAGGGTATATATTCATCCCATAACCTTGGATGCTTGTTGCAGTAGCCTCAAAGAAAAAGTACCATTGTTCTATTGACAACCTTTGTCTATCCATCAGTCCGTGGATAGAAAAAAATGCTCCTCTTCAACTTGGTGTTCATCATTCTTCGCAAGCTTGTCCAAAAATTTCCAAGGAATCGAGTATCTCAATCCAAGACAATGGATGTGGGTAACCCTAAGTGAACCCAAACATACTAAAAGAAGATATTAGCAATTTGTTCAATAGTGATATCCTTTTTACATGGAATCAAGATACATATCTTGCTGAACCTATCCACTACAACATACAAATAGTTATGACCCATTTTCGACATTGGCAAATCCCCTACGAAATCCATGGAGATACTCTCCCATGGATGGGATGGAATAGGAAGTGGTGAGTATAGCCCCAATTTTATATTAGTGGTCTTACAAGTAGAACACATCATACACCCCTTTACATATTTAGTTACAATTGCTTTCATCTAAGGCTAGTAACAAAACCTATGCAGATGAGCCATATTTTTTCCTACCCCAAAATTCCCAGACACAAGAAAGAGAAGTCTGAGCTTATAATATTACATGGACTCGTTCACTTGTAGGAATACAAAGCTTTCTAATATGGTAGAGTATTTTTCCCTGCAGAAAATAGTTTTCTACCCGTGCACCATGGGTTAGCTTTGCAAATACCTCTTTAAAATCTTCATCAACAACATATTTTTCCACATAGATATCATGATGTAAAGAAGCATTCTTCAAAATAATAGAATCAACAATAGGAGGTCTATAAAGCATATCAACTACCTTGTTACTTGTACCCTTTTTGTATTTGATTACCAAATGAAACTGTTGAGGAAAACCCATCCACTTGTAATGCTGAGATTGTTTCAGCTTGGTTTGTGCTTGGAGATACTGTAAGGGATGGTGATCTGTATGTATGATTGTTTCCTTCCCTAAAAATTAGTGCTTCCATTTATTTAAACTTTGAACTAATGCATACAACTCTTTATCATATGTAGGATAGTTAATAACATCTTGGTTAAATGTTTAAGAGTGGTAATAGATAGGCTTACAATATTGCATAAATATTTCACCCATGGAGTATCTGTTTGCATCTGTCTCGATCTCGAAAGGTCGCTGAAGATTTGGTAGTGCTAATACTGGTGTGGCATTTACCTTTTCCTTCAAAGTGTCAAAGGCATTTTGTTGCTTTCCTCCCCACTAGAAAGTGTTCTTCACACTGGTTAAGGCATGCAAAGGAGATGCAATAGATGAGAAGTTTGAAATGAATATCCTCCAGTATTGGAATTGATCTAGGTGGATATCAGTGGCCACCCACCTTTTCCAACTGGCTCAAAACAATTTTCTGGCAATTTTGGTAATTTAGTACTTTTAGCTGTTTTTAACTTCCGAGACCATTTTGAGGGCTTAAATGAAGGTTTTTCGGGATCGATCTTCTCAATAATATCCAAATTCATTATTGAGCCCCCAAAATGAATCTCCTCGACGATACCTTTCCAACTGGCTATTGTGTTCCTAAAATGGATATCGTATGCAAAAGTTACGACCCCCGAAAGTTGGTGTACTGACTTACCCAAATGTGGCCCACATAAATTTTGGCGCTTTATCTCCTAGGGTTAGGTTTTTGGATGTATAGGGTTTTTGACATTCTTGTTTATTGTAAAAAGGCCTTCAGATCCTCATTGCAATCATCTTCTTGTGAATGTAAGTAGTCTTCACATATCTTCTCATAGATAAGTTGCCACCATTATAGCGAGTCTTTCACTCTGTATTTTTACAGTCTCTGTACATTTATTTCACTAATATAAATCATGTATTACTATATCTTTGTGTTTATGGTTGCATATCTAATACATTTATGTTATATTATTGGATATCCACAATATCTTTGTGCATATCTTTATATCTCTACTCTTATTTTGTGCCGAAAATAATCCGAATCGGGACTGGACCTAAGAAGATTTTCACTTCACTTACACTTTTGGGCTCATGCTGATTTACAATTACATTAATCTTGGAAGGATCGATTTTCAATTGTCCTCCTCCTACAATAGGACCTAATTACACAAGGGTATTCTTTCCAAATTCACATTTGCACAATTTCACATATAATTATTCTCTTTGCAAAGTATCTAATACTTTATTTACATGTCTTACATGTTCATCCCAAGTCCCACTAAATATAATAATGACTTCTAAATATACAATTAAAAAAACATCTAGAAATGGTCTGAATACATCATTCATTACACGCATGAAGGTTGTCAGAGCATTACAAATCCCAAATGGCATAACTAACAACTCAAACAATCCTTATTTGGTTTTAAAGACAATTTTCCATGCATCCTATTCTACAACCCTGATCTGAGGGTATCTAGTGTTCAAATCCAACTTAGTGAAATAAACAACATCCTTTAATTGATCAAGTAAATCATCTATATGAGGAAGAGGGTATCGATTTTTCACCATGATTTTGTTTAAGGATCGATAATTGACACACATTCGCCATGTGCCATCCTTCTTTGGCACCATCACGATCGGAGAACCATAAGGAGATGAACTGGGCCTGATGACCCCATGATGCAATAATCCTTGTAATTTGTTTTTTATATTTGTCATCTCTACAACTGACATCATGTACATGTCCACATTAGGAAGAGGAGAATCTTTTTGAAGATGTATTTCATGTTGGATTTCCCTCTTAGGAGGTAATCCATCTAGATCCTAGAAAATATCATCATACTTCGAGATAATATCAATTAATTATTTCTTATGAGGAGGACCACATCCTTGGAAGGAGTCAGATGTTCCGACATCCTTTTACATTATGGCCATGAGTACATATCTATTATTAGTGTTTGTGTGTCTCTTCATTTGTCCTGTACTAACAAGTGTGGTGTTTACCCTCATGTTGTGGGCTCTAAAAATATATTCCACTCCCCCTTTAGTAAGGTGATATTTTTTCTCATGATGAAATAAGACTGCTTTCGTATCATAAATATAAGGACTCCCTAGCACTATGCCACATATATCAAGTCATACAACATCCAAATCCACTTCATCAATCAACTTTGAAGAAATAACAATATTACCCTACACTGCTTGGTGACATTAAGTTTTTCTTTATCACATACCCAACCAAGAGGATAAGGCTTTGGATGTGGTTTAGTTTCAAGATCCATCTTTTTGACAAGTGCTTTAGATATCAAGTTTACTTGGGAACCCGGATCAAATAATGTATCTATCTTAGTGTGCTTAGATACAACTCTTATGTGAAACAATTCATTCCTCATTCTTTCATCATCATGAGATTCATTATTGGAGTTTGAACTAGCATGAAGGGAATATTTACCTTGTACTCCAACCATTGTGATCTTTCCTTCATCTCCTAAATCGGAACCAAGATCTTGTTGCATTGTAGAAACGGTCTTTTTCTTCCCATTTCCACTGAATTGTTTCGGTCTTTTCTCTGGATGTAATTTCCAACAGTGTTCATCATCGTGACCATTATTCTTTCAATGAGTGCAAGATGGATTTCCTTCTTCCCTCTTTACAATGGAAGTATTTTTGTCCTTCATTTTAAAAAATTTAACTTCTTATGTTGGAGATTGGGAGTTTTCTTTGTTGGACCTTCTTCAACATGCTTTCCCTTATTCTCAAGGTGATTGTATTGCACAAAAACTCCATCAACACTGGTGGGGTTAAACAATAGTAAAGTATGATGAATAAAATTGTGAGGTGCATCAATATAATTCATTAATGTTTCATAAGAATCCAAATGAATGTTTGTTGGTGTATATATATGCTTAGTATATTGCACTCATTTATATGTCAATCCGATATTTGTAATCAAAAGAGGTGTTACACCATATGTGCCGAAAATAGGTAACCTATCTATGTCTGTTGTATATAGCTCAATTAGGAAATAATTAATAACATAACACTCTATTTTTGAATATCTAAAAACTTCACACAACTTCAAACTTAGAAGATAAATTTTACAGTAAAGCTCTCAAACAAAAAATAAATTAAAAAGGTTCTTACTTAGATAAAAATGTTCATCATAGGATCATGAAATGAAGAGATAAACTGATACCTTGCTTCTTATAGCAATTGAAATAACAATTAAAAATTTACTTTATTCACTCTAAGAAAGAAACCATTCATAACCCTATCAATTCCAATCAAACCTTCTTCAATATAGGAAACAGTCAATATGATTGAGAGACTTCATTACATGGAGCATGAAGGTGAGAGATGAAGTCTTATGGTTCCTATACCTATTAAGAACAACACAATCATAAATTCAAAACAATAACAATTGCTTATTTTAAAAATCCCAAACATTTATCCAACTCTTTTTAACTCAAGATCAATCTGTTGAAATGAAAGTAGAATTATCTACTATGCTCAATACAACCATTCATTCATACTGATTGAAAATCAAATAAATATGTATTATACCTAAGAAATTTTATGCACTTGGAATTATCTGTAACACACAACTATTATGTTTTCACACTCACACAATTAACTTACAACACAAAAAGACATATACAGAGAGGCTTACCTTGGTTGGGGCGGTGGGCCCTTGCTGAACCGATAAGGTACCTCTAAATAAATTGCATACTAAAACACTTTACTCATTCCCATGAATTGCACAAAATAGCATTTGTATTCATTCAACTGATCGAGTGAATCAACAGTTCAACATTTCATTTCTCAGCATAACAATGTGTATCATCCTCTACTTACTACTTGCTTCTATAATCTACACAACATCCCTTTTTAAAGAAGGTGAGCCGTTATAACCAATAACTGAGGATAATTATAAAAAAAATTCAAAATATTACAATTGGTGATTCATATCGTATCTCAAGGAATGGACTTCATCCTCATGACACGAAGTGCATGAGTGATGAATTCTATCGTTATCTCCATACTATATAAGGATACTTCCATCCAACTAACTTCTTGGAATCACCACCAGCATACTCGTTCAAGACGTTAATCATGTAGACAGGGGTTTAGTACCAGACTAGCAAAGTCATAAATCTGGGTATCGGATTAGCACAACAGTAGTACCAAAATAGTCATAGATCTGGTACCAGATCAGTGAAGAGTATTGGTACTAGATCACTGCAAAGAACTGGATTAGGTGGAGTACCAGATCAGGTCGAGTATTGGTATCAGATCACTGCAGAGTACCGGATCAAGCAGAGTACCATATCAAGTGGAGTATTGGTACCAAATCACTACAGAGTACCAGATTAAGTTTTTGTTTCATTACCGGACTAGTAGTAGTACCGGATGAATCTACTTAATAATAGTCAAAGTAAATTAGGAGCATAAATAATCAACCATTTAATCCCAAATTAATAAAAAAATCAAACAAATCATGTTTTAACATAGGTTACCTCTTTATTCACATGGAAAAGGTCATAGGGTAGGTTTGTGGAGGAAATAGACAACATATGCACATGTGAGAGGTAAAATTGACCAAGATAGAGAATAATATAG
>JZKD02S0961133.1:568885-605742 GCA_000966675.3 Picea glauca
CGCTTTTCTCCAAAATAGTGAAGGGTCCATAATAGATGGGCTTGAGTTTCTTTCCTTCACCCTTCAATCTCTCCTTGTTGATGTGAAGCCATACCTGATATCCAACCTGGAACTGATGATCAAACCTGTGTTTTTCATGCTGAGCTTTATATTGTGCTTGAATTTTCTCTAACTTTTCCTTGACTTCTTGGTGTACCTACTAGATACTCTAAATGAACTTGCAGGCCTTGTCTTCATTTATTTATTCATTTAAATAGACAACTCTCCCATACATCAAGTCCAAAGGGAGCTTAGTTAAATATCCAAAACACGTCTTGAATGGTGAACATTGAGTGGAAGAATGTAAGGCTCGATTGTAAGCATGTGTCACATAGGGTATATATTCATCCCATAACCTTGGATGCTTGTTGCAGTAGCCTCAAAGAAAAAGTACCATTGTTCTATTGACAACCTTTGTCTATCCATCAGTCCGTGGATAGAAAAAAATGCTCCTCTTCAACTTGGTGTTCATCATTCTTCGCAAGCTTGTCCAAAAATTTCCAAGGAATCGAGTATCTCAATCCAAGACAATGGATGTGGGTAACCCTAAGTGAACCCAAACATACTAAAAGAAGATATTAGCAATTTGTTCAATAGTGATATCCTTTTTACATGGAATCAAGATACATATCTTGCTGAACCTATCCACTACAACATACAAATAGTTATGACCCATTTTCGACATTGGCAAATCCCCTACGAAATCCATGGAGATACTCTCCCATGGATGGGATGGAATAGGAAGTGGTGAGTATAGCCCCAATTTTATATTAGTGGTCTTACAAGTAGAACACATCATACACCCCTTTACATATTTAGTTACAATTGCTTTCATCTAAGGCTAGTAACAAAACCTATGCAGATGAGCCATATTTTTTCCTACCCCAAAATTCCCAGACACAAGAAAGAGAAGTCTGAGCTTATAATATTACATGGACTCGTTCACTTGTAGGAATACAAAGCTTTCTAATATGGTAGAGTATTTTTCCCTGCAGAAAATAGTTTTCTACCCGTGCACCATGGGTTAGCTTTGCAAATACCTCTTTAAAATCTTCATCAACAACATATTTTTCCACATAGATATCATGATGTAAAGAAGCATTCTTCAAAATAATAGAATCAACAATAGGAGGTCTATAAAGCATATCAACTACCTTGTTACTTGTACCCTTTTTGTATTTGATTACCAAATGAAACTGTTGAGGAAAACCCATCCACTTGTAATGCTGAGATTGTTTCAGCTTGGTTTGTGCTTGGAGATACTGTAAGGGATGGTGATCTGTATGTATGATTGTTTCCTTCCCTAAAAATTAGTGCTTCCATTTATTTAAACTTTGAACTAATGCATACAACTCTTTATCATATGTAGGATAGTTAATAACATCTTGGTTAAATGTTTAAGAGTGGTAATAGATAGGCTTACAATATTGCATAAATATTTCACCCATGGAGTATCTGTTTGCATCTGTCTCGATCTCGAAAGGTCGCTGAAGATTTGGTAGTGCTAATACTGGTGTGGCATTTACCTTTTCCTTCAAAGTGTCAAAGGCATTTTGTTGCTTTCCTCCCCACTAGAAAGTGTTCTTCACACTGGTTAAGGCATGCAAAGGAGATGCAATAGATGAGAAGTTTGAAATGAATATCCTCCAGTATTGGAATTGATCTAGGTGGATATCAGTGGCCACCCACCTTTTCCAACTGGCTCAAAACAATTTTCTGGCAATTTTGGTAATTTAGTACTTTTAGCTGTTTTTAACTTCCGAGACCATTTTGAGGGCTTAAATGAAGGTTTTTCGGGATCGATCTTCTCAATAATATCCAAATTCATTATTGAGCCCCCAAAATGAATCTCCTCGACGATACCTTTCCAACTGGCTATTGTGTTCCTAAAATGGATATCGTATGCAAAAGTTACGACCCCCGAAAGTTGGTGTACTGACTTACCCAAATGTGGCCCACATAAATTTTGGCGCTTTATCTCCTAGGGTTAGGTTTTTGGATGTATAGGGTTTTTGACATTCTTGTTTATTGTAAAAAGGCCTTCAGATCCTCATTGCAATCATCTTCTTGTGAATGTAAGTAGTCTTCACATATCTTCTCATAGATAAGTTGCCACCATTATAGCGAGTCTTTCACTCTGTATTTTTACAGTCTCTGTACATTTATTTCACTAATATAAATCATGTATTACTATATCTTTGTGTTTATGGTTGCATATCTAATACATTTATGTTATATTATTGGATATCCACAATATCTTTGTGCATATCTTTATATCTCTACTCTTATTTTGTGCCGAAAATAATCCGAATCGGGACTGGACCTAAGAAGATTTTCACTTCACTTACACTTTTGGGCTCATGCTGATTTACAATTACATTAATCTTGGAAGGATCGATTTTCAATTGTCCTCCTCCTACAATAGGACCTAATTACACAAGGGTATTCTTTCCAAATTCACATTTGCACAATTTCACATATAATTATTCTCTTTGCAAAGTATCTAATACTTTATTTACATGTCTTACATGTTCATCCCAAGTCCCACTAAATATAATAATGACTTCTAAATATACAATTAAAAAAACATCTAGAAATGGTCTGAATACATCATTCATTACACGCATGAAGGTTGTCAGAGCATTACAAATCCCAAATGGCATAACTAACAACTCAAACAATCCTTATTTGGTTTTAAAGACAATTTTCCATGCATCCTATTCTACAACCCTGATCTGAGGGTATCTAGTGTTCAAATCCAACTTAGTGAAATAAACAACATCCTTTAATTGATCAAGTAAATCATCTATATGAGGAAGAGGGTATCGATTTTTCACCATGATTTTGTTTAAGGATCGATAATTGACACACATTCGCCATGTGCCATCCTTCTTTGGCACCATCACGATCGGAGAACCATAAGGAGATGAACTGGGCCTGATGACCCCATGATGCAATAATCCTTGTAATTTGTTTTTTATATTTGTCATCTCTACAACTGACATCATGTACATGTCCACATTAGGAAGAGGAGAATCTTTTTGAAGATGTATTTCATGTTGGATTTCCCTCTTAGGAGGTAATCCATCTAGATCCTAGAAAATATCATCATACTTCGAGATAATATCAATTAATTATTTCTTATGAGGAGGACCACATCCTTGGAAGGAGTCAGATGTTCCGACATCCTTTTACATTATGGCCATGAGTACATATCTATTATTAGTGTTTGTGTGTCTCTTCATTTGTCCTGTACTAACAAGTGTGGTGTTTACCCTCATGTTGTGGGCTCTAAAAATATATTCCACTCCCCCTTTAGTAAGGTGATATTTTTTCTCATGATGAAATAAGACTGCTTTCGTATCATAAATATAAGGACTCCCTAGCACTATGCCACATATATCAAGTCATACAACATCCAAATCCACTTCATCAATCAACTTTGAAGAAATAACAATATTACCCTACACTGCTTGGTGACATTAAGTTTTTCTTTATCACATACCCAACCAAGAGGATAAGGCTTTGGATGTGGTTTAGTTTCAAGATCCATCTTTTTGACAAGTGCTTTAGATATCAAGTTTACTTGGGAACCCGGATCAAATAATGTATCTATCTTAGTGTGCTTAGATACAACTCTTATGTGAAACAATTCATTCCTCATTCTTTCATCATCATGAGATTCATTATTGGAGTTTGAACTAGCATGAAGGGAATATTTACCTTGTACTCCAACCATTGTGATCTTTCCTTCATCTCCTAAATCGGAACCAAGATCTTGTTGCATTGTAGAAACGGTCTTTTTCTTCCCATTTCCACTGAATTGTTTCGGTCTTTTCTCTGGATGTAATTTCCAACAGTGTTCATCATCGTGACCATTATTCTTTCAATGAGTGCAAGATGGATTTCCTTCTTCCCTCTTTACAATGGAAGTATTTTTGTCCTTCATTTTAAAAAATTTAACTTCTTATGTTGGAGATTGGGAGTTTTCTTTGTTGGACCTTCTTCAACATGCTTTCCCTTATTCTCAAGGTGATTGTATTGCACAAAAACTCCATCAACACTGGTGGGGTTAAACAATAGTAAAGTATGATGAATAAAATTGTGAGGTGCATCAATATAATTCATTAATGTTTCATAAGAATCCAAATGAATGTTTGTTGGTGTATATATATGCTTAGTATATTGCACTCATTTATATGTCAATCCGATATTTGTAATCAAAAGAGGTGTTACACCATATGTGCCGAAAATAGGTAACCTATCTATGTCTGTTGTATATAGCTCAATTAGGAAATAATTAATAACATAACACTCTATTTTTGAATATCTAAAAACTTCACACAACTTCAAACTTAGAAGATAAATTTTACAGTAAAGCTCTCAAACAAAAAATAAATTAAAAAGGTTCTTACTTAGATAAAAATGTTCATCATAGGATCATGAAATGAAGAGATAAACTGATACCTTGCTTCTTATAGCAATTGAAATAACAATTAAAAATTTACTTTATTCACTCTAAGAAAGAAACCATTCATAACCCTATCAATTCCAATCAAACCTTCTTCAATATAGGAAACAGTCAATATGATTGAGAGACTTCATTACATGGAGCATGAAGGTGAGAGATGAAGTCTTATGGTTCCTATACCTATTAAGAACAACACAATCATAAATTCAAAACAATAACAATTGCTTATTTTAAAAATCCCAAACATTTATCCAACTCTTTTTAACTCAAGATCAATCTGTTGAAATGAAAGTAGAATTATCTACTATGCTCAATACAACCATTCATTCATACTGATTGAAAATCAAATAAATATGTATTATACCTAAGAAATTTTATGCACTTGGAATTATCTGTAACACACAACTATTATGTTTTCACACTCACACAATTAACTTACAACACAAAAAGACATATACAGAGAGGCTTACCTTGGTTGGGGCGGTGGGCCCTTGCTGAACCGATAAGGTACCTCTAAATAAATTGCATACTAAAACACTTTACTCATTCCCATGAATTGCACAAAATAGCATTTGTATTCATTCAACTGATCGAGTGAATCAACAGTTCAACATTTCATTTCTCAGCATAACAATGTGTATCATCCTCTACTTACTACTTGCTTCTATAATCTACACAACATCCCTTTTTAAAGAAGGTGAGCCGTTATAACCAATAACTGAGGATAATTATAAAAAAAATTCAAAATATTACAATTGGTGATTCATATCGTATCTCAAGGAATGGACTTCATCCTCATGACACGAAGTGCATGAGTGATGAATTCTATCGTTATCTCCATACTATATAAGGATACTTCCATCCAACTAACTTCTTGGAATCACCACCAGCATACTCGTTCAAGACGTTAATCATGTAGACAGGGGTTTAGTACCAGACTAGCAAAGTCATAAATCTGGGTATCGGATTAGCACAACAGTAGTACCAAAATAGTCATAGATCTGGTACCAGATCAGTGAAGAGTATTGGTACTAGATCACTGCAAAGAACTGGATTAGGTGGAGTACCAGATCAGGTCGAGTATTGGTATCAGATCACTGCAGAGTACCGGATCAAGCAGAGTACCATATCAAGTGGAGTATTGGTACCAAATCACTACAGAGTACCAGATTAAGTTTTTGTTTCATTACCGGACTAGTAGTAGTACCGGATGAATCTACTTAATAATAGTCAAAGTAAATTAGGAGCATAAATAATCAACCATTTAATCCCAAATTAATAAAAAAATCAAACAAATCATGTTTTAACATAGGTTACCTCTTTATTCACATGGAAAAGGTCATAGGGTAGGTTTGTGGAGGAAATAGACAACATATGCACATGTGAGAGGTAAAATTGACCAAGATAGAGAATAATATAGGATAATAGAGGTGTCAAAATAGAGACTCAAAATTTCCCCCATGCTAAAGTCATTTCATGTCCTCATGCAACAATGTCAAAACTAATACTCAAAAATTTGCAAACCTGAACCATCTCCCATCATGTATGCACATTATTTATCTGGATGTAGAATGTTGAACCTAGAAGCCTCGCTCCTAAGCTCCTTCTTAATCATCCTGGTGTATTGGATCAAATGTAAAAAATTGTTGAGTTTAGCAGAAACCTCTTCTTGTGCATCCTGTAACCTTAGGTTATATTCTTTCAATTGTGCATTATCTTCCTTAGTATGCCTATGCAATACTTGATACTCTATAACCTCTTGTTTCAGCTTCTCATTATGTTTTGTCAGTTTCCCAATCTTCACTATCAAATGTTGTTTTCTCAGAGAATTGTCAAGATCAGATGTGGTTGTTTGTTCAGTCACATCCTCTCGGGCTTCCTTATCCTTTCTTAGACCTCTCAAGTTTTTTGTCACTAACCCCTAGGTCTCACTAATCATCGCTCAATAGCCACTTTCTTTCTTTGGAGAAGTCAGACTATCAATAGGCTCTTCTGGAAGACAAGGAACATGTGAAACTATTACCTGTTTATCCATGCTCCTTGTGGTTCTTCGTACAGGAAGTGAGGCCTCCTCAGATTTGCTAACAGGGGTGGAATTCTCTTTAGACAACTTCCTCTTATTTTTTTTAGTAGCAGTTATAGGCAAGGGGACCTGTTTCTCTTGTACATATTTGATTTTCATCTTGGAGGACCGAAGTGCAGGTTCTGGATTTTGTTCTTACTGAACATTACTTGTTTCCACTCTGGAGGACTGAGGTGTAGGCTCTGAGATTTGTTTCTTTTGAACCTTCCTCATTTTATGCTTCATCTTACTTCCACTTTTCACCTTAGGGGTCTTCTCCAACTCACTAATCATCTCTTGAGGAAACACAATAGCTTCTTCAAGGGTCTCCTCCAACTCATTAATTGATTCTTGAGGGAACTCAATAGTTTCCTCGGGGGCATCATGGGAAACTTCTTTTGACCTATTTTCTTCCTTTTTCACCTCTCACTTCATGGCAGTTGATTTTTTGGAATCAAGGCTGGACTACGTTCCTTAGATTGGGAACACCTCTCCTTCTTAGATGTAGTGAGATCCTCTAGGATTTGTTCTATTGGCACCCTCTTCTTTGACACTTTTTCCATCTCTGAATGTTTAGTTCATGAGCCTTTTCCAACTTTATTGCTAGCTCTGTTTATAATTCAATGGTTGCCTCCAGAGCACTATCTGAGCATTCACCTTGCCCATAGTCCTTTCTTTGTTGCCTTTTAGTTTTTGGAATCAGGGTTGGACTTTTTTCCTGATATCGAGAGGGTTTTTTTTTCTTGGATGCAGTAGGCTCCTCCAAAACAGACTTATCCTTACCCAATTCATCAATATGTTGGGATGAGCTAGGTGTAACAATAGATTCTTCACCCCCTAAATTCTTCCCTTTATTTTCCTTTGTCGTTCTACTGGACCCCTCACTATATGCCTATGTTTCATGTTCTTCTATAGAGTTAGACACTCCTTGAGATTTTTTTTATTGAAGTAGTTGTTTCCAACTATTTCCTTGTTTTCTCAAGGCATGGAAAACTAATAATTTCAGTAGGCCATGGTGATGGATATTGGTTTTGGGTTTCTTAGAGGTTGATTTAACTCCTCTCACAATTTTATTTAAACTCATCTAGAGGAAGTGGGGAAAATCTATTTTTGGCCCTCCTTCAAAATGTGACACAAGTTTCAAATGGTATAGGAAGGTCACGACATACCCCCCTTTGCAAGGGAGAAATCTATGCAAGCTAATGAGCATCATCAAATACTCTTATTTAATGAAACTTCGAGGAATGCCTTTGGTCCAATCGGGGTTTTTATTCTCCAGCCTTAGAAATTTATGACAAAGCTTCATATCAACGATCACCCCTTTAAAATATTTCTCTCCAGAGGAAGGTAATCTTGTGGCTTCTGCTATGGTGGCCTCCGAAATCATTAATTTCATATCTCCAAACTAAAAAATTTCTCCATCATAGGTCTACGCAAAAGCAAGAGAGACTGCCTCGTGATAGCCTTAGAATTTTTCCAGAAATGGAACCCAACCAATCTGTTCAAATCTCTCCATGCAAGATTCATATTCATGTGTCTCCCTATATAATTGGAACACACATTCATGTCTATCAATCCCCATTATATATTAAAACAATTCTTAAAGTGTATGAGGCAATAGAACAGAGGATCAAGGGTTGAGTATCGGAATCAACGCAGTCCGTGATGGAGTACCAGAAGAGGATAAGTATGAAAACAATATGAAGGAACATAATCACAGTGTAAATGTAGGTGGTGTGACAGTAAAATTGTAAATAACTCTCATCTCGATGGTGAATCCATCTAGAGGAGTGTTTATAAGTTAGTATTTGTATTGCAATGATCACATCCATGGTAATGATGACAAGGTAATATAAGTTGAATTCATGAATAACTTATAGAATCCTATGGAGGTTAGCATTAGATCGTGTTGAAGGGAGTGTTGGGAAATGATTACAAGAGATGTGGTCATTATGACTGGAATTCACAAGTATGAAATCGTCTAACGTCATCGTGATTGAAACAAAATCAGATTTTGACATGCATTAAGATATGGCTTAAGTCATTCGTATGGCATGATGTTGGGTCATGGGATTATGACATTTCTTCACCATATAAATAGAACGAATGAAATTGGTCCTATTAGAGGTATAATTACCTTGTAATCTTAAACATTTCAGGTTTATATGAATGGTTTTTATATGAGGCGATGTATACGATAACTTGTAGAAGTTCATGGTAGGGAGAGTGCAATAATTGAGGACTGGAGGATGTATGAAAGTAACCACATGTTTAATACATAATTAGTCTAATTCCTTAATAAAACAAAAAAAATGTCGAGTTTATACCTCCTGTTACTTGAAGCATTTATATCGAGTAGAAAACAATTTGAGTATAGGATAAGAACTACCAACACCTCATTACCAGTACTGGATCACACCTTAGTACCAGACCATTTCTTATTGTCGGACCACTGCAAATATTGTTTATAGTACTGAACCAACACAGACCTTCTCCTTCAGTTCTAGATGAACACAGGGGTGAATTTGTTGCAGTATAGGATCAGCACCAAGTTTTGACCAGTATCGAAATAACACAAGCCTTCTCCCATAAGTACCGGACGAGCACAAAGGAGAAAAGTTTTACAGTATTGGAACATCGTAGGCCTTCTCCTTCAGTATTGGATGATCATAGACCTTCTCCCACAGTACTGGATGAGCATATAGGCGAGCATTTTTGTATTACTTGAATAGCACAGAGATGTTATCCAGTACCTTGTAACTACAAAATTGTATTATGGTACTCAATGAGAATTTGATAAGGTACCTAGTGGTGGTGTTTTGTGGACTGGAACTTTGTAGGATGCACTTTGTAGAATTTGTTGGTGTTTTCTAATGCTATGGAAGAGAGCATGTGATTTTATTCTATTGAAATTCCATGTAGGTGAAACAAATATCAACACTTGATACAGGAACTCTGAATTTGCAGTGGAAGTGTTAGAAAATAAGGAAAAATATTTCAATGACTGGGCCCCAAGATTTGTAACAAGAAGGTACTATGTAGCTTGGACAACCTCATGTTGAGATTCATAATCCTCCTCTTTTTGGAACCAAACTGATCACTGCTCTTGTTTCCACTTCCTTTTTATTATAAAAATAATCCTAACTACTACTATTCTGTGGATTTTTCTCGAGCTTCGATTAGTTAATGCTCGCCAGTGTTTTCATTTTTAAGGAGTCTAAAAAACTTAAAGAAAACTCCATATACTATCCCATGGATTTTTCTCGAGCTCGGACCATTTCCTTCTCGCTAGTGTTTTCAATTTTTAGGAGTCTGAAAAACTTAAAGAAAACTCCATCTACTGTCCCATGGATTTTTCTCGAGCCTACGCCAGTTCCTGCTCGTCAATGTTTTCAATTTTAGGAGTCTGAAAAACTTAAATAAAAATAAATTTATCTTCTTTTCCAAAAATGATCTACCAGGGATGAATAAAGGGGTAGAACTACACCTCGCAGATTTCCTCCTTATTCATTTATCTACATGAGAACAAAATCATGTGTTTTTGGTTTTTGTTAGTAACACCGAAATTTCTATCTAATGACACAGATATTTAAATATATGTACAGAGCCAAATTAATTCACACAACAAACTTACTGTGGTGGATCAGCAGGAGGATAAATCCCCTTTCTTACCAGTTTCATTTCTGAATTCTAAAGAACATTTCTGCCAAAATCCTCTTTGGATAGAGGCTTATGATAAACCTTCAATCGATGTCCATTCACGACAAAGGAGGTCTGATTCTCATCAATAGTATTTATCTTAACTGAACCATTTTCATAAACTATATCAACTTCATAGGGTCCCAACCATGTAGTAGACAATTTACCTTTAAAATTCTTGAACCTACTATCATACAGTAGGGCCCAATCACGTCACTGAAAATACTTCTTCTTGATGTACTTATCATGTCATTTAGTCCTTTGTTTTTGTATAAGGGTGGTCCTTTGAAGAGGACCTTTTCTAACCTCATCAAACTCATTCAACTGTAATAGCCTTTGTTTTTTAGCTTCATCCAAATCCATCCCTAGTTGCATGGCAGTCCTGAAGGTTTTCAATTGAAATTCTGTGGGAAGAAGCACATGCTTCCCATATACCAACTCATACGATGTATGGCCTGTTGTGTTTCTCCAAGCTTTCCTATAGGCCCATAAGGCCTCAGGAAACCTATCAATCCAGTCTTTGTGATGTAGTTGAATATTCTTGGTAAGAATAGCTTCTATCACCTTATTAGTTGATTCCACCTGCCCATTTTCTTGAGGGTGATAAGGTGAAGATTTTCTATGTTTGATTTTATACTATTCAGTAAGAGATTTGACCAAATTGGAGGTGAATTGGGTTCCTTGGTTAGTTACTATTTCTCGAGGCACACCAAAGCGAGTAAATATTTCTTCAAAGAGAAAATCTACAATAGATTTTTCATTAGTAGAATATAAAGCTTTAGCTTCAACCCATTTGGTCACATAATCTGTGCAGACCAAGATGTACTTCTTACTTCGAGACATAGGGTTAATAGGTCCTACAAAATCCAAAAACCATTCTTCAAAAGGCTCAATTAATACCTAATCTTGGAGAGGCATCTCATCAACTACAGTATGTTTTCCCATCCTTTGAAAATCATCACAGCTAGTCACATACTTCTTTGCATCCTTGAAAATAGTTGGCCAATAGTAGTCAGACTGTAATATATTGTATGTTGTTCTTTTATCAGCAAAATGGCCCCCACATGGAAAATCATGAAAGGATTTGAAGATGTCATTCATCTCATCCTCCCAGACACACCTTCTGATCAATAAATCAGGCCTAGTTCGGTATAAAAAATCATCATGCCACTTGTAATTGGCACTTAGCTGGATAATTATTTTTTTTTCTCGAGAGGATAGATTCAGAGGTATCTTTTTTGTTATAAGATAGTTGGATACATCTGCATAACAAGGAATGTAAGTAGAAATAGAAAATAGATTCTCGTCTGGAAAATTGTCATCTAATGGCGTATTATCACATGTATGAATGAGTCTAGAAAAGAAATCATCAACTAAATTATCTCTTCCAAACCTACCAATAATGGTGATATTGAATTCTTGCAGTAATAAAAACTATCTAGTCACTCCAACATTTTTAACAGGTTTGTTCATAAAAAAATTGATAGTTGAATGGTTGGTATGTACAAAAACTTCATACCCTGTTATGTAGTGCTTGAACTTATTAATGGCATGTACTATTGACAAGAATTGTTTTTCAGTGACAATGTAATCTACTTTAGTAGGTGAGAGATTCTTTCTCACAAAGTATATAGCATATTGAATCTGGTCTTTCCTTTTTCCTAAAACAACCCCCAAAGATGTATTTGAGGCATCTATGCAGATATGAAAAGGAAGAAACCAATTTGGTCCTCTTAAAATAGGGACACTTGAAAGCTTTGTTTTTAAAATTTCAAAATAAATTTGACATTATTCATTCCAACAAAATTCAGCCTCTTTTGCTAACAGTTTGAACAATGGGGCAGCTAGGTTTGTAAAATTCTGAATGAACCTCCAATAGTAACCACCATGCCCTAAAAATATTTTGAATTCTTTCTGTGAGATAGGGATTTTGATTTGAGAAGTGATGTCAATCATGGCAGGGTCTACCCTTATTCCAGTACTAGAGATGTGATGACCTAAAACAATTTCTTCAGTGAGCATCATTCTATATTTTTCACGACCGAGGGAAAGGTTGGTTTCTTTACACCTAATCAATACTTTCTCCAAATTTTCCAATGCTTGCTGGAAATCATCCCCATATACTGTGAATTCATCCATGTATACTTCTACACAGTCATTGAGAAAATCAGATAAAATGGCCAAGAGAACCCTTTGAAAGGTAGCAAGGGAATTACACAAACCAAAAGGAAGAAACCTATAGGCATAGATACCCCATGGGAAAGTAAATGTGGTTTTGTCCAGATCTTCTGGTGAAATTTGGATCTAATTGTAACCACTAAACCCATCCAAGAAAGAAAAATACCTCTTCCTAGAAAAAATTCCAATACCTAGTCTATGAAAGGCAAAGGAAAGTAATCCCTATAGGTATCCTTGTTCAATTCTCAAAATTCCACACAAATCCTCCATTTACCATTTTTCTTAGGGACAATAACTAATGGGGATACCCACTTGCTATCCGATATAGGGTAAATAAAATTGGTATGCAGAAGTTTTTGGAGTTTGTCTTTCACTATATCTTTTAAGGCTAGGTTCATCCTTCTTTTGGGTTTCCTAATAGGTCTGATTTGGTCATTGGAATAAATATGATGCATACAAGTTTCTTGGTGAATCCCTTTCATGTCGGAGTAATCCCATACAAAAGCACCAGATTGCCCTTGAATCATTTGAATCAATTTTTGTTGTTGATTTGTTTCTAAACTAGCATTGATATACAAAGATTTTCCAGGGTTGATTTCAACATCTTGGACATCTTATTCTTTCCCTTCATATATTTGTGAAATGGTGGATATTGTAGAGGTGGAGGGGTGCCAGATTTCCTGGAATTCAAAGATGAAGATATGTGTATATTTAGAAAATGATTGAGGGTATTCAATGCATTATGTATCAGCCAAAAATAGGCTTAAAATATGTTATTCAATTTTCTCTTGAACTCCTTTTACTTGATCGAGTGTTAACAAGGGATGAGTATAGTCCTCCTCCCCATAGGGATTCTCCAACCAGAGAAGAACTTCAGTGGTTGGTTGGGCAGGAGGAAAGAGAATTAGTTTTTGACTTTGGGTGCCATTGGAAATTGTCATCTCTCTAGACCGACAACTAATAAATGCATCAGCAGTGGCCAACCAAGGTCAACCAAGCACTACTAGATGCCCTGGTTTGGAGGATTTGGGATGAATCACTAAGAAATCCACAGGGTATCCCCAAGACGCCAAAGTGATTGTTACATCATCTAGACTTTTGTTGATGGGTGTTTATGACACACAGTCAACTGGGATGGAAGATCATGTTCGGGGTTGTCTATTTAACCCAAGTCGTTTGGTATAATCTACCATGATGGTTTTTATGGATCCATTAGCCAACTAAGATCCTAAAACAACTAAAATATGTGGACTAACTTAAGAGACAACTCTAACAATCAACACTTTAATTACAAATGCTTAACTAATAGTGTTTACGTACAATAGCTATATACAATTTTCAAGGTTTAAGCAAAGCCTTGTGAAAATAATTGTTTTAAGATAATGGATCTAAACAAATATGAAGAATATAAACAAAATTATTCTAATACTCTAAATACCAAACTAATAAACAATGGATGAATAAAATTGTTAATGATATAACCAAAATAAACAAAGTATTTAATGTTTAGATGATGCAATCACTATTCATTCACAAATTAACAAATTAAATAAATAATATACTAACTACCTCTCGTTGATCAACAATGCTAAGCTAAATTCATCTCTTTGTATTTGTATGAGCTCCTCTTAACCTATGTCAAGTGTAAACCTATGACAAAGGAAAGCATAATACTTCCTGAAGAAACTCAAAGAAGTGTTTTATATTCTGGAACGAGCTTATGATGACAGAAAGACAAACGATTATATATCATGTGACTTCAGAATGTCCAAATAACTGAAAATGAAAGAAATTCCAATCTTCAGTAAATGGTGTTACCAGCTATCTAGTATCAGATGTAAACTCAAAATACTTGAATAGATGATCAACCACATATATTAAAGGAACAAAAATATAATGAACCATGTAAATGAAAACATAACATGAAAAATTATATGAAGAATAGTCTAAAGCTAGTTCAATACAAATAAAGTTTCATATTCAGACATTATATGAGAAACAATATTAACATTGCACAATCCATAAAAGGACAAAAGCCAAAGAGTAAATTGTATCTCATATATTTTCAGTATAATAAGTTCATCATAGGGTCCAAAAGGAATTTTTAGGATAATAGACTCTTAACGATTGAAAAATAATAATACATAAAAGATAGCAATTAACCATGTATTGATAAAAAAGACAAATGCTAATTTAAATCAATGCATAATAAATTACTCAAAAAATATGTAGATATTATAATGAAAACAAAACCATTTTACTCATAGGAAAAAATCCATTAAGCAACCTGGAATTCCATATTCTTCTTCAAAAATAGTGGTCCATTCTCCCAAAGATTCCAGCCATCCGTTACTCCATTTGAAAAGAAAAAAAAATTAGAAAATAAATAATATACAAAAATGAAAGAATAAAAATCATCCTCTCAATTTCTTGGATCCCACTAGCTCTGAACCTTCTCATATATTTATACAATGAATGAACAGTCTGGGCGTCATAAATAATTTCTCCCACCTGAAATTTGTCTCATAAAGAGACAAAACTATCTCTCAAATCATGCATTTGTTTAGGAAAAAACTCAAAATTAAGCTAAATGGGTCCATTTTGCAGATGGGTTTTCAACTCTTTCTTCAGATTCCTTACGGTTTGCCAGAAACAAGTCCTGCAAAATCATATGTTTGTTCTTGAACGCATTTCCAAATCTTATATGTTGTTGCTCATAAATTATTTGAAATAATCCAATATCATTTTTGGATCAATTATATTGAACGTATTTAGATAACAAAATCAATCCATGATCAGATCCATACCAAATAACTGATAATAGAAACCTATGAAACAAAAGGAAACCAAATTAATAACCTAAAAATTGTGAATAAAACAGAATCTAGAACAATAAAATTAAAATGAAATTAAACTAACTATAAGTTCTAAACAAACTTTGTTTATATTTTCCTTTCAAATATGATCTTAAAATTCTAGAATCTTCAAGTTGATGGAGAGGAGAAAAATATTAATTTTGGGTTTTCACAAAATCAAACAAATGATAGATAATTCTTTTTTTTTCTTTTTCAAATTTTGAAATGAGATGCAAACTGACAAAAGAATTTAATTAATTAAACCTACCAAATTATTTTGTGAAAATTATTGCTAATGAGAAAAATACGAAAACATAATCATAATTTGAATGAAAGTAAACAGTTGAAAAAAAATAATGTTTTCGTTTAAATTAATATTTCTATGCTTGTCTCTCCCTCATTCAAATTTGATCAAATGTGAACAAATGTCATAGAAACGATGTGTCACAATAAACTTTCTTCTTGTAAAATCATTATTATTTATCAAAGTCTTCAACCAAGCCATTCTCATAGCATATAAATTCAACAAGGAAGAGGTAATAACAAACTCCTAAATTATGAAGATCGTCCATCAACATCAAAACTCTGTAGAAAGAAAAACAGAATGGCATTTGAATTTAATGAAACTCAAACCAAACAAAATAAAAGAATATAAACTCAAACCAACCTCAAAAAAAGTAAACCAATACCAATCCAATCAAGTCAAAGGGAAAAAAACAAAGAATCCAAGTAAAATTTCGAAGGACCCTAGATTTTGATTAAAAATAAAGAAGGGGGTTGTCGGGGTGCAACAAATGGTGACTCACTGGGTGAAGCAGTTATATCTGACCTATTAAACTTTCATCACAGGGAAGAAGAATAAGACTTGGATATAATTTTAAGCTTCTTTGAAACAAATCCACTTTAATATTACACAATATTAAGATTAGATCAAATTTATAGAAAAATATCAAAAAAGAAGAAAATAATTCTTTTACGGAGGATTATAATATAAAGTTTTGTTTTAATCGAAGAGTCACGATGTTTATAAAATGAATTTAATATCGTTGGCAAAGACACTTCTCCCAACAGGTGTCCATAGCCTCAACAGGGATGTCATTTAACCCACTCAAATGCTTTAATCTCATCCAATAGTTGTATCCACGTGATGTATACTTCCATAAACATTAATTTAAAATCATATACCTGCTACCTCTTGACCCGACATTGGTTCATAGCCATCATGCATGTTCAGTACCCCGACAAAGTTGTCTTGGTATCATGTGTGAATTTACCCACTGCCAGTGAGTCGTTCAGTACCCCGACAGGTTTACACACACTTCCCACACTTAAGTGCTTCCAACCCTCTTATTCCACGTTTAAATAATAATAAAATTATAGTTTATTGATAACAAAAAGAGTGGGGTGATATTGGAGGTTAATTGCAATACAGGTGAACAATTGATCATTTTTTTCTATTTTCTTTCAAAACTGGAAGTTTTATCATGGTTTAGAGATTTTAGATTTCGGTTAAGAAATCATCTAGAGAATGGGGAAGCACTTAAAAGTTATCTTTTAAGAACAGGGATGGTGTAAAAAATATAAGGATAATCGTAATTCCCAAATATATCGACACATTTCAGGGGTAATACTCTAACAAAGACTACTTAGGATTTCATAGTACTCAACTGACTTACAAATCAATTATCTCAGCTAAACCTTAACATCAAAAATTGTTTGAACTGTTTCAAATTTCTTTTAAAAACATAAGTCTTGAAATGAATGCTTCCTTTGACAATCTCTCTTCGATCAGAAATATATTTATTCAAAAAGACATACAAGAAGAAAGTTCAATCAAAGAAAGAAAAAAAAACAAACACACAACAAACTAAATCAGATTTTATTAATGGGATTCAAAATTAGAAGTATATCAAAACAAACAAAATCGAAATAGAAAAAGCTCACTTTTAAAAAGAATTTGACCAAAAACAAAACCAGGCCAACCTCTCAAAGAGAAACAGGATCAAAAGGTAAAACAAAACAATTCAAAGTTTTTCATATAGGAAGGTGTTTTTCTTAAGATAGTGATGCATGATACATCATTTTGACCAAGCTTATGATTAAAAGTCACAGAAAAATCCTTAACCAGGATGAGTGCAATTACGTGAAATGGTAAGCTATGTTCGTTAGGGTAAAACTAAGATAATATCCCTAATATTTTTATTAATGCTTCATAATATCTGAAATCACTACATGATGATACCAAGTTTTGAAAAAGAAACATTTAATCAAGACAACTGCAAAAAGGAAAAAAAAAGGAATTGAAGGAAGACTTCTGTGACAACATTCAGACAATGGTTCTCTTTGTATAACCACGTTCCTTCATAACTTCATTATTCAAAAGAAAAAAGTGAAAAGTCAAGAAAAACCCAAAAGGAATCTATTCCTACACGTACTCTAACTTCTACATAGATCAAAACGTTAAGTAAAATCATATTTCCAGTGCAGCCACAAGAGCATCTTCAATCTTGCAAGGCATAGAAAGTCGAAAATCTGAATAAAAGAATGTAGTATTTGCAGATACAAAAGAAATATTTCATGCTTACCTCCTATATATTCATTTAAAAACAAAGGAATCCTGACCTTACCATTCTTTTGAAACTTCTTTATGTATAAATCCTCCAACCATTCTGCAATCTTGTCATGATATGGGTCATAATGGAATGGAAGAGTGTAAATGAGTTTGGAAAACTTGTCAATATTATGGGGACCTGACATAACCATTGGCCAAGGCCGAAGTGCCCCATCCTCCTGAGAATTCTCCAAGTGTTCATCAATTTCTTCACATGGAGGATCTAAAAAAATCATGTCATTCTTAGCTCCTAGATATTTAGGTAGAAACAAATCAAGCACAAATTTATCTTTATTATGAATATTTTTTAGATACAAATCCTCAAGCCATTATAAGATCCTGTCATAAAAATTAGGATGAAAACTATGACTTCGACTAAATGGATATATCAATGGGGAACACATCATAAAAGGATTCATGACATCAATTAGATTATTGGTTTGAACACTTCCTTTGATGAGATGGATTGTTTCAAAATGCAAAGCATAATCATTAAAATTCAAACTAACCAAAGAATGAATATGCAATGCAAAATATTTGATCTCCATGAGAATGAGTGCATTGTCTTTTTAAAAAATAAATCATGAAAAATCATCTTGCAACATGTGGTTTTTCCATGCGAGTGATGAAATTGAAAGAGCGTCAAATCCAACTTCATAAATGTTATGTTCGAAATTAATTTCACCAAATCTTGGCATATCGAAAAGATCTGATTGTGATGACAAAGAGTAATATACCATGGGTGAAGTGTCATGTCCACCAGAATCTAAGAAGAGATTGGGATATAAAGAGTAAAAGGAATCAGAAATGAGCACATAAAACAAATCTCTTGAGATATGATATTTAACAATGGTATTCTCAAAACATTCCTCTTCACTTTCCTTAAAACTTTCACTCTGTTTTGGTGATAAATCCTTCAACATAATATGATCATCTAAATTTTCCTCATGTATGATAGACAATTCAAAACGTTCATGACAAACATCTAATCTTTCCTGTGGATAAGGTATGATTTGTGGATGAAGGTTTAAGGTTTCGTCTTCAAATTGCATATTTACATCTCTAATCAGTTTCATAGGAATGTTAGAATAATTAAGATCATTTTCATCACCTACGTGTTCTTCAATAAATGAATTTAAGTATTTATTAGAGAAAGAGTTAGAAGAATATGGACATTCACCTTGACCCAACATCAAATCTTCTTCCACGACGGTCAAGGACTAAATATACAATGATTCAAAAGAAAAACTATTTTGATTTTCAGTAAGAACCTTTTCAATATATTCTACCTCCCTTGCTTGTTCAAAATTTTTAGATGGATTCCTCTGATCGTGCAAACAAAATTCTTCTCGCAATTGAGTGATAGGATTTGTAATGGATTCAACATTTGCGATTGAAAATGGTTGGATGAAAAGGGCACAAACATCAGAGAGGATATTTAGTACAAATGACATGTCATCAAGTTGAAACTTACAAATAAAATGACGGGTGTTTGTTAAAAATACCTCTAGATATGAATTGGCCTTGATTATTAAAGCCTAAAATTCTTCACATAATTGATTGTAATCATAGATTTCAAAAGAATCTAAAAATTCCTCTACAAATTGAAACCAATCAATAATGTGATATGCTGGAAAAGAATCAAACCAATGTTTAATCCGACCCCTAAAAGTAAAAGAGAATAATCTACATAAAACCTTTAAATCAGAAATATCATGCTTGATGCATTTACACCAAAACTTGTTAATATGGCCTTTTGAAGATACATCCCCCCCACCATCAAAATTGAGTTTGGACAAGCGAGAGACTGTCTCGTTGGGAATATCAGGTAATGATAAGTGGAAATAATGTACCAACACAGTGATTTGGGCAGACATGGGGAATTAAATAAATTCAAAACAAAGACTCCTACAAGGCCATCTTGTCAGTATGGCCTGCCTTCTAGTGCATTTCAAGATGACACAAAAGAAGAATTTATAAATCTGGAATTATGACAGGATGAAGGGTAAAAAATTTAGTCATTAAATTTACCTCGACCCTCCTTCTATCTCCATTTGTTGACGGGCGTTTATGACACACCATCAACTGGAAGGGAAGATCTGATTCGAGGTTGTCTATTTAACCCAAGCCATTTGGTATAATCTACCTTGACGGGTTTTATGGCTTTGTTAGCCAACTAAGATCCTAAAACAACTAAAAGATGTGGACTAACTTAAGATACAACTCTAACAATCAACACTTTAATTACAAATTCTTAACTAACAGTGTTTATGTACAATAGCTATATACAATTTACAAGGTTTAAGCAAAGCCTTGTGAAAATAATTGTTTTAAGATAATGGATCTAAACAAATATGAAGAATATAAAAAAAAATATTCTAATACTCTAAATACCAAACTAATAAACAATGGATGAATAAGGTTGTTAATGATATAACAAAAATAAACAAAGTATTTAACGTTTAAATGATGCAATCACTATTCATTCACAAATTAACAAATTAAATAAATAATATACTAACTAACATCTCGTTGATCAATAGTGCTAAGCTAAATTCATCTCTCTGTATTTGTATGAGCTCCTCTTAACCTATGTAAAGTGTAAACCTATGACAAAGGCAAGAATAATACTTCCTGAAGAAACTCAAAGAAGTCTTTTATATTTTGAAACGAGTTTATGATGCCAAAAAGACAAATGATTATATATCATGTGACTTCAGAATGTCCAAATAACTGAAAATGAAAGAAATTACAATCCTCAGTAAATGGTGTTACCAACTATCTAGTATCAGATGTAAACTCAAAATACTTGAATAGATTATCAACCACATACATTAAAGGAACCAAAATATAATGAACGATATAAATGAAAGCATAACATTAAAAATTATATGAAAACAGTATAAAGCTAGTTCAATACAAATAAAGTTTCATATTCAAAAATTATATGAGAAACAATATTAACATTGCACAATCTACAAAAGGACAAAATCCAAAGAGTAAATTGTATCCCATATAGTTTCATTATAATAAGTTCATCATAAGGTCCAAAAGGAATTTTTGGGATAATAGACTCTTAAAGATTGAAAAAAATTAATACATAAATGATAGCAATTAACCATGTACTGATAAAATAGACTAAAGATAACTCAAATCAATTACTCAAAGAATATGGAGATATTATAATGAAAACAAAACTATTTTACTCACAGGACAAAAGTCATTAAGCAACCTAGAATTCCATATTCTTCTTCGAAAATACTGGTCCATTCTCCCAAATATTCCAACCACCCATTACTCCATTTGAAAAGAAAAAAAGTTTACAAAAGAAATAATATACAAAAAGGAAATTATAAAAATCCTCCTCTCAATTTCCTAGATCCCACTAGCTTTGAACTTTCTGATATATTTATACAATGAATGAACAGTCTAGGCATCACTAACAATTTTTGCCACCTAAAATTTTCCTCGTAAAGAGACAACAATATCTCTCAAATCGTACATTTGTTTGGGAAAATCTCAAGATTAAGATAACTAGGTCCATTTTGCAGATGATTTTTCAATTGTTTCTTTAGATTCCTTATGGTTTGGCTGAAACAAGTCCCTCAAAATCATATGTTTGTTCTTGAACACATTTCCAAATCTTATCTGTTGTTGCTCATAAATTATTTGTAGCAATCCAATATCATTTTTGGATCAATTATATGGAACATACTTAGATAATAAAATCAAGCCATGATCATATCCATACCAAATAACTAATAATAGAAACTTGTGAAACAAAAAGAAACCAAATTAATAACCTAAAAATTGTGAATAAAACAAAATCTAGAACAATAAAATTAAAATGAATTTAAACTAACTATAAGTTCTAAACAAGCGTTGTTTATATTTTTCTTTCAAATATGATCTTAAAATTCTAGAAGCTTCAAGTTGATGGAGAGGAGAAAAATATTAATTTTGGGTTTTCACAAAATCAAACAAATGATAGATAATTCTTTTTTTTTTTAAATGAGATGCAAACTGACAAAATAATTTAATTAATAAAACCTACCAAATGATTTTGTGAAAATGATTGTGAATGAGCAAAATACGAAAACATAATCATAATTTGAACGAAAGTAAACAGTTGATAAAAATTAATGTTTTCGTTTAAATTAAGATTTCTATTTTCATCTCTCCCTCATTCAAATTTGATCAATTGTGAAAAAATGTCATAGAAAATATGTGTCGCAATAAACGTTCTTCTTGTAAAATCATTGTTATTAATCCAAGTCTTCAAACAAGCCATTCTCATAGTAGATAAATTCAATAAGGAAGAGTTAATAACAAACTCCTAAATTATGAAGCTCATCCATCAGCATCAAAACTCTGTAGAAAGAAAAACAGAATGGAATTTGAATTTCATGAAACTCAAACCAAACAAAAGAAAATAATATAAACTCAAACCAACCTCGAAACAAAGAAAACCAATACTAATCCAATCAAGTCAAAGAGAAAAAAAAATGAAGAATCCAAGTAAAATTTCGAGGGACCCTAGATTTTGATTAAAATAAAGAAGGGGGTTGTTGGGGCCCAACAACTTCCTATTGGGCTAATGATTGATTTGTCTGCTAATTCCAACAAATTCTATGTTGGTCTTAGGTGATTTAGTTACAAGTTTTTCATGATGTCAACTAGCATAACATTTTATGTTGCTCCTAGATCAATAAGTGTGTTTGGCAAAGAAACATTATTAATCTCTATGGTCACCACTGGATTTCCTGGATCATTATATTCGGATGGAATTTCGGATATAAATTATGATAATTGTCCAACCACCTGTATAACAGAAGGCTCCTTCCTCTTCCTCCCTATATTTTTAATGAAAATATCCCTTACAATATTAGCATAAATAGGTATGTCCTTAATGGCCTGAAGTAGGGGAATATTTACACATATGTTTCTAAGTTCAGTCTCTAGATTATGTCCTAGAGGTACCTCAAATTTCTTCAAAAGTAGCCTTTCTGGATTATGTCCTAGGTGTCTCTTTCTTCATCTAATTGGTTATCCATTTGTTCTTCTTCTTGAACTTCTTGATTATCTACTTGTTCTTCTTCTTGAATAACCACAATAGTATTTGGTTTATTCAAAACCCTCACTAATCTTAATTCAATTCCATTAAATGAAGCATGAATTATCACATAAGTGGAGAAGGTTTGTACTTCAAGAGTTTGTATAGGTTGTGTAGATCTATTATTTATATTAGGAAAGGGTTGTGTAGGAATAGGGGTAGGCCTAGGAGGGTTTAGGAGAGGTGCAACTTGAATTTGTTGCTACAGATTTGGGTTCATAGGTAGTGCCAGTTGTTGCTGTAGTTGTGGAGGTGGAGGAAGAGTAGGGGGATTAAATCTCGGTAGAAACTAAAAGATATTGGAAGGGTATTGTGGGTAGGTGGGAAAGGTTTTTGGCTGAAAGGTAACATTCCCATATGCAAGACCCCTCCATCCTTATTTCCAAGGATGGATTTGCGGTTGCTAAGGTGACCATTGAGGGTAAGACATTGGAGGTACCCATTGTTGTTGTGAATATTTTGTGGTGGGATCTACAAACATGTTATGGTTTTTTTGTCTCCATGCCCTCTTGGGGGGATATGATGTTTCCTAAGGTTCTTCCCGTCCATTGAAAATGGATTTTATTATAGTTAAATAAGGGCACTCATTGGTAGGGTGATATTCTGTATAGAGGCCATATCTTTTGATAACATTAATGGGACATTCCTTTTCAAGATGCCTTTTCCTAAACCAAGGACAAAAAATTGCCAAAGTAGCATTTTCTTCTTCTTGTTTTCTTTTAATTTTAATAGTATCAAGTTGGGATTTGATGGTGTTTAGGATACATGTTTTGAATTTTTCTAGTAGATTCCCCAATTATATCCTAATAACACCTCTTGGTGTGGGTTTAGTAATTTTGTTTACAGTATCCCTTACACATTTTCCTGTTTTGGCTTGGCTGAGAGAGTATCTTTTACAATACTCTGCAATGTATGCAAATTTCTTCTGATACACATCTCCAGAACTCATGAGGTTTAGTACCTCAATACAGTTATCCATTACACATTTTAGGAAGATGGTCCTAACTGTGGTTGTGCCTAAGGAAATTGTTTTTGTATTTTGGTAGTTGTATAGGAACCTTTCTAGGTAATATTCCAAACTTTCCTCCTCAGACTGTTGCATTTTAAGTATGTCATTCCTAGCATCCCTGGGTTTGGAGTAATATTGATATTTCTGGAGGAAATTCTCCTTCATACCATCCCAAGATAAGATAGTGTGTTCTCCTAAGATCATAAACCACCTTAATGGTAAGTCCTTTAGTGTGGTTGGAAAGAGTTTTAGTTTTTGTGCATTATCAATGTAATTATAACTCCTGCATAGTATATCAAATTCAAACAAAAATGAATCAGGATCTTCTGTTGACATACCATGGAAGTGAGGCAGTGAGGACAATGGAATATTCTTCATAGAAACGTCTCTGGTGATATCTAATATTGGGAATCCAAATGTCTTTGTTTCGTTGTTTTCATTTCCCTCTTCATCTTTCATATCTCCAAATAGCATGTTGTAGGGTGTTGGTGATGTCCCCCCACTAAGTGATGGTTCAACTACTGGGTTTTTTGGTATATCCAACTGTTCCAATACCTTGTGTGTTGCCCCAATGGCAGATGCATCTTCTTCTATCACTACCTCTGTCTCTTTTCCAGCTCCTCCTTCTGATGGGGTCGCTAGTGCTTCCCTTATTTCTTGTTGTATTATTATTTCAATCTGAAAAGTGGCTTCAGATTTAGTTCCTTTGGTTGTTGTTTCAATTGCTTCCTTTGAACTTTCTCCTCTGAGAATTGTTCCTACACAAATTTTATATAAAATATTAGTGTGGGGGGTTATTTTTGTTTGTTTTTCTATTTTTTTGTAATTTTGGAAGTAATAAATCTACCTTTACTATCCCTATATCTACTGATAAAAAGAAGAAACTATAATACTAATGAAACACAAATGTTTAACTACCAAAGGTAAAAGGACCTAGACAACCTGACTTTGGAGCAACCCACTAAAGTGGATGCGCAGGTTCTTACCTATTGTCTTATTGTATTCTCTCTTCCCTTAGGTTGTCCTTAAATCCAATCCAAACTCATCATATAAATCAAACTCAAAATTCTACCTATTATCGTTTACAACTCCCCGACAACGGTGCCAAAATGTTGGTATATATATATATATATATATACTTAGCATATTTCACTCATTTATATGTCAATCCGGGATTCATAATCAAAAGAGTTGTTATACCATATGTGTCGAAAGCATGTAACCTATCTATGTTTGTTGTATATAGGTCAATCACAAAATAATTAATAACATAACACTCTATTTTGGAATATCTGAGTACTTCACACAAATTCAAACTTAGAAGATAACGTTTACAGTAAATATCTAAAACAAACACTCAATTAAAAAGGTTCTTTCTTAGATAACAAGTTTGTTCATTATAGGCTCATGAAATGAAGAGATGAACTGAAATGTTGCTTCTTGTATAAATTGAAATAGAAATTAACAATTTACTTTATTCACTTTTAGAAGGAAACTAATCATAACCCTATCAATTCCAATCAAACCTTATTCAATACAGGAAATAGTCAATATGATTGAGAGACTTCATTACATGGAGCATGAAGGTGAGAGATGAAGTATTATGGTTCATGTACCTACTAAGAACAACACAGTCATAAATTCAAAACAATAACAATTTATTATATTAACAATTCCAAAAATTTATCCAACTCTTGTTAACTCAATATCAATATTCAAAAATGAAAGTATAATTATATACTATGCTCAATACAACCATTCATTCATACTGATTCAAAATCAAATAAATTTTTATTATACCTAAGAAAGTTTATGCACTTGGAATTATTTGTAACACACAACTATTATTTTTTCACACTCACACAATTAACTTACAACACACAAAGACATACAGAGAGGCTTACCTTGGTTGGGGAAGTGGGCCCTTGCCTAACCAACAAGGTACCTCTAAAGAAATTCCAGACTAAAACACTTTACTCATTCCCATGAATTGCACAAAATAACATTTGTATTCCCTCAATTGATCAGGTGAATCAATAGCTCAACATTTCATTTCTCATCATAACAATGTGTATCATCCTCTGCTTACTACTTACTTCTATCATATAGAAAACATCCCTTTTTAAAGAAGGTGAGTCATTATAGCCAAGGTCTAAGGATAATTATCAAATGTTTTCAAAATATTACAACTGGTGATTCATATCGTATCTCAAGGGATGGACTTCATCCTCATGCATGGGTGATGAAGTCTATCGTGATCTCCAGAATATCTAAGGATAATTCCATCCAAATAACTTCTTGGAATCACCACCATCATACTCGTTCAACACGTTAATCCCGTAGACAGGGGTTTAGTACCGGACTAGCATAATCATAAATCTAGGTACTGGATCAGCGCAACAGTAGTACTGGAATAGTCGCAGAGTTGGTACTAGATCAATGTAGAGTATTGGTACCAGATCAATGTAGAGTATTGGATCAGGGGAAGTATTGGTACCGGATCAGTGCAGAGTCTAAGATCAGGAAGAGTATCGGATCAGGTGGAGTATTGGTACCAGATCACTGCAGAGTAATGGATCAGGCGGAGTACCAGATCAAGCAATTGTTGCAGTACCGGACTAGTAGTAGTACCGAATGAAGTTTCTTAATAATAGTCAAACTAAATTAGGAGCATAAATAGTCACCATTTAATCCCAATTTAATCAAAAAAATAAAAAAAATCATGTTTTAACATAGGTTACCTCTTTATTCACATGGACAAGGTCACAGGGTAGGTTTTTGGAGGAAATAAACAACATATGCACATGTGAGAGGTAAAATTGAACCAGATAGAGGATAATATAGGATAATAGAGGTATCAAAATGGAGAAAAGAAAAACTTAAGTAATAATGGGGGCGTACTTTACCAAGTCACACCCCAGCCTAAGTGGTTGGCATGCATTGAAAAGGTAGAGTGGATAGGGTAGATCTCGGGGTTGAACTCACAGGAATTCCATTTTTGGTGTATGGTTACAACTATAATATATATTTGTTTGGTAGTTTTGCGGAGTCTTTGGTGGATACGGCTAAGTCTGGTGGAGTCCTTGCTAGATATAGTTAAGTTTGGTGTTGTGGTTTCATCTGACCAGATTTTGGCTGAGTCCTATAAAATTTTGCATATTGGGGGTTGACACTAGCCAACCCCACCAATTTTTAACAATTCGGATGTTGGCCATCCTTATACAATTTCTTGCTACCACATGGCAACCCATGACTAGGCCATGTGGCAACCTTCCATTGGGCCATGTCACCACTTCTTCATTGTCAGAACCACATCATCTCTGCTCCGTTAGATTGCCACATCACCTGACAAGTGGTTGTACGATATGCCACATGGTTGTACAAAATACCACATGGAACTTTCCCATTGGTCCATGTATTGACCAAAAAATTCCAAAATCGAGTGACACATGGCAGCCCCTGGTGTTGCCATGTCATCATGTTGATTTCATGTTGACATCAGTATGACATGTGTCACCCTCTGTGTGTGACACATACCCTGTACATATGATGACATCATCCGTAATGATACTTACTTCAACATTAAGGATGTTGACTCATCCCTATTGACTGGGCTAGGTTGACGAAAACTTTGACCGCGAATATATTTTTATCTGTAACTCTGTTTGACAAGCCATTTACGTCGTTGGAAATATTGTGACGCGTTCTTCGTGATGATGCCAATTTCACTGAGTTTTGAGGACTTTGATTTTTTTCCCTTTCTCTTTTTGATGAGGCCATTCTGAGATTTTTGAGGTACTTCTACGAATTTTGCGTTATCCTTAGTCTTCTCTGGATCCTTTTTGGATCATTTTCTCAAACCAAAATCCTAATTTGGTGGATCTTGAGAGATATTTCCTCCTTAAAATCCTCCAAATATATTTTCTCCCTAAAATCCTAGAGAGATATTTTCTCCCTAAAAATCTTGGATATCCCATTTTAGTGGATCTAGTGAGTGATCTTCTCCATGGTGGTTAAGCCTCTAAATCCTATATAATGAGGGATTTACATGGAGAGAGGAGGAATATTTTAGATATCAAAATTATGATCTTGGTAGCATCATGCAAGGGTTATATGAGGGGATCTTGGAGGAGTGTTACATCATCATCCATGTTTGTAAGTATTCTCTTTGGGTTCTCATTTTAATATACTTGGCCTATTTCCTTCAAGCTTGTGTATTCTTGCATGTGCTGGTCTATTGTTCCATCAATCTTTGTAGATGAATTTGTTTGATCTAATATGGTAGAGTAGGAGTTCTTTGTTTTTCTTTGTTGTCTATTGCTTTTCAGGTATCAGGTTGCGCTAAGGAGTTTGGAGATCAAGATCGGATTGGAAGTAGCTAGGAAAAACATCAAAACTAGGTGCATCACACCTTTTCTTCCTCTCTCTATTTATGATTAGCTAAACTAAATTCAAAGGGATGTTAGTGTCCACTTATGTTTTTCTATCTTGGTATTAGGGGTCTGTACTCCAGGGGAAAATTCACTTGTCCACAGGGGAATTATTCCATAACAGAAATTGGCGACTCCACTAGGGAAGAACATTGACTTGTCTTTCCTTGGATTGTCTGAGATTTTTCCCACCTTTAGATCATATTTGTTTTTGTTTTTTTTATCTATTTCACTTTATCTCTTCTTCATTGAATATTTCACGGAGTATTTGGAAAAAAATTCAGAGTTTTAAGCCTTATTTCTGAGTTTTTGGGAAGGGTGGAGATCCTCCACTATGTATACCATAGTGTTGATCTAGGATCAACGCTCCCCTGTAGTGTATACCATAGTGTTGTAGCACTCTGTCCCTTTGGAAACAGTAGTGTTGATCTCCTTTTCTGGGTTTTCCCCCCCCTTTCTTCTCACTTTTTCTCAGTCTAATCCTAAGGAGCATTTTGCTCCGAGACATTTGAATACTCTTGACCTTTTTTTGCTAAGAGTTGGCCATTTATCATTCATTTTTGTTTATACATTGAGTTTGCAAATTTTCTCTTAGTTTTGATCCCCTTGGGTTAACATGATCCCTTGGTTCTTTTTTCCTTTTGAGTTTATCTAATCTTCATATTTTAAAGATTTCATATTTCTTGACTACTTAGGATTGTTCATCAACTAAGGTTTGCAAAGGTTGCTTGGTATCGATCCTTCTTGTCTTCATTTGAAAAATCTCACTTTTTTGGATGATTAGGAATCTTATGACAACCTAAGTTTATTTTTGTTTCTTGTTGCTCATCATTTGAGGATTTTCATGAGTGTTTGCTTCCCTTCTCTTTTTCATCATTGATTTCTTAATTGAAGAGGTTATTCCCTACTTGTTTTCTTTCAATTCTCATCACTTTGAGTGCACTTTGTTTGATTTAGTTTTTCCTCGTAGTTCATTGTATCAAACTTAGATCTCTTTCATCTAAAAGTTAAAAAATGAAAATTTTTCATATCTCCTTGTATAGTTAATCAAACAAAGAAATTGTGCATTCATTAGGAAGTGTGCTTTGGTTTATGTTTGAAAACAAAAGAGATAGTTTTTAATGTGCATTTCGGTTTTCAAAAATATTTTCTTGGTATTTTAGAATCATATTGATCCCAGAAATTGAAAGTTGCATTGTTTTGAGTGCTTGCTTGTGGTAAGAAGAATATAACTCTTCTCCTTCCCATACATAGAAATCATAGAAAGAAAGAATTGCATATCATTCTTTTGCATTATTTTGGAGTCGAGTCTCTTACACATCATCAGTTTCGTATCTATGAACCCTTTGAGTTAAAATTCATTAAAATCAACCACATGCTAATAAAATCAACTTGAATATTTTTCTTTTAGCACATCAATAGTAGCTTAGGATTAGGGTCTTTGGACTAGGTGAAGTGAGTAAATTATCCAAGACTACTAAAGAAACTGCAGAACACTAAAGGGTGTATAAATCCAACTTTCGTATAAGCATAGCTAGGAACCCCCTCTCACGCAAGGGATAAACATGAGGTCATGTGTGGGAGAGCAGCAGAGATTACCCCTCCAAAGCCTAACCAATCGTAGAAGAAATATTTTATATTGGGGGGTTTTCTTGAGAAACCATTTGATTCATTTGGTCTCAGTGCTTCGTTAACTCTAAAACCATTGAGGGTCCTCTCAATTCCTACCAGTGCACTTGTGTTCAGTTCTCTTGAAGAGATTCAAACTTTGATATCCTACCCATACGTTCAGTCCCAAATTTCGATTGTACCCCCCAGAGGTTGAATATGCGTTTCTAAACTTAGTGTCCTTTCCTAGGTACCTACAGAGGTACCTATGAAGTCGCTCCTGGAATTGGCCATCACGTTGAAGAACCGGTCCCAAACTTTATAGAAATCTTGGCATATTTTTTGAATCATCATTTTAATGATCCACTTGGACAACCACTCTGTGATCCACAATCCATGAGATATGATGATTCTTATTCTTCTTATCGTTTACCACCTGGTTCCACTATTACACCATCTTTTGGCATGAACCCATCAATTTTTTATTTTCCTAAAGGACTTGGGAATTCATATTTTTCCACAAATACCATAGTTGATATTGTTGGTGCTTATTATTTACCAAAAAAAGAGGGGACTTTTGGCACAGGGGCAGACCCAGGGTTTAATGCTACAACAGTGCACCAACAAAACCCTAACTATTGGCCCTTTCAGCAACACCTGCGAAGCAGATGAAGTCTCACCTAAGGTAGAGGCAAGGGTGGTTACAGGAATCATATGTCTGCAACCTTAGTTGGGACATAGATCTATGATTTTAACACCTTAACAGAGCACTTAGCAGTTATAACTCATCAAAATTTAGTCTTAGTCTATAGCCCAGCTAAACCCTAATAAATAATCAACACAGTATTCACACAGATCCAATAGATCTAAGCACTAAGCATACTAACATAGATCAGATCTAGCATTCATCCACATTATTCAGCACTAAGATACCATATTAGATCCTTCTAAAAATATATTAGATCACTAAGCATTCAATCACATAGATAAGACAATAACCATAAAGCACATAGCAATCACAAAACAGGATATATGTGTTCATCCCACCCTGGGGCTATGTCTACTAACTCTTCGTCTTCTTTATTAGCTTCGTTCAATCTTCCTACATGCACAGAGCCTCAAAACCAACTCCGCATAGGACAAGAGATCTGCGCACACTTCACTAGATCCTCCTTCCTCGAGCTAGGTTACAACACAAAGACTACATATATTCACTTGCAGTCACTTGCACTTAGCCTTGCAAGCTTCACACAACATGCACAAAGCACTTACAACCATTACTTTCACTTAGCACAACTTGCAACTGACTAATAACTAACTAACTCTTTCTTACATCACCTAGTATTCTATTTATACATTACAAAAAGGGGCCTAAGCATGAGTAAACCCATGGGCCGACATCCCCATACTCGTTACATAATACCAAACCCAAAAATCCCTAAAAAGGGGCCGAGATCCTGTGATCTCCACTTCACCTTCGATGGCCTATCGAAGTCCCAAAAATAGGTCAAAGATGACCAAGAATACCCAAAACTTGGTCAAGGGCCAACAGGTCCCCAACACTCACCTGTGGTTCATCCCGAGTCACTCTGGTCTAGGTAGATCTGCTTCAAAATCCTTGAGCTTGACTCGAGCTGCTTCAACCTGTTGTTGTGCCACAACCTCCTACTCAAAAAAATCTTGGATTACTGCTTCGTTGACAGGTCCCTCGAAGCATTGTTCAGCTGTAGTGACGACTTGCTCTAGTTCTTCTCCTTGGCCTTTAATATCTGCAAATAGTAGGAAAGCCTCATCTTGTATATTTCGGAGCCTCTGAGTCACTTCCATGACTTTTCTCTGAATGATATGTACTTGATGTTGAGCAGTTCACTGTTCTTGGGATCGTTTCCATCCTCTCAACTACTGACAGGGGCTTCAACTGTGCGTGTACTATTTCTACTTGTTGCTTCACCTCTTGGAGTTGTGACTCTAGTGCCTTCAGTTATGGATTCTCAATGATTTTCTCATAAGTCTGGGCACTGCAATCACTTAGTTGTTTACATTCCATGGCAAGGGCCTTGATTCTTTCAACTGTTCTTTGGGCAATTGCTTCTCTTTGATCCCTCACATACTCCAGAGTGTTGGGCACTATGCGAAGCTCTAAGTCTGATATTTTTTGTTGTAGTTGTTGGATAGATTCTGTGAGTTGCACTACTTTATGCTATACTCTGTATTCTTCCTTTGGTTCTAATCCCATCAAAGAGAAAAGTGCTCTATCGAATTCTTCTTTGACTCCAAGTTGTTTTGCGAGCAACTGTTCTTTTTCTTGCTTAACCTGCACCCTTTCTTCTTCAAACTTGGCTTGAAGGTCATCCCTCTCTTTCTGTGCAACCTGACGTTGTTCTACCACTTATTCCTGGGCTTGCTTCAAGGTGGTTGTGGCCTGGTATTTCTCATCTTGGGCTCGATGAAGGCGAGCTTCAGTCACATCAACTAGTCTGCAAGGTTGGGCAGGCTCATCTCCCAACTCTGGTTCTTCTAATGGATGGGGTGTAGTGGATACTATGCGGCTGGACTGAAGGGCCTATTGTACCACTCTGAGTTCAACCTCGACTTTTTTGTACATATCCTCCTTCTTGGATTCATGTTTTTGCAATATTTCCTGTGAGGCATCATTCACAGCTGCAATGATGAAGTCAAAGTCATCGACAGTGAGCACAGTCTACATCTTAGTCATGGTGGCTCTGGATTTCTTCCAGGAAGTGGGTTTCATGGGAGAAACCTTCCTTTTCTTCAAGGTATCATCCTCATTAGCAGGATCCCTAGGTGGTGTTACCTTTCCTTGCTTCTACTGGTCTTCTTTTTCATTTGTCTCTTCTACTTTATCATCACCCCCTCGGCCAGGTGATACTGAACCAGTCTCTTCCGATGTGCTGCTCAAGTCTTGGACTTCTTCAGGCTTCTTCCTTTTGTTGGTTCCAAGTGTGTTGTGTTATTTGTGAGTGGCCTCCAAGATGTCAAGTTCAGGATCAAACATATATGTAGGGTAAGCAGGGATAAGGAGTTCTACTAACCAGTCCTTAGTTATCTCCTCGAGGTCCTCCTCTGTGAGCTTGTAGTGTGACTGAAGCTCCTCTTTGTGCTCATCCTCTAATGCAGTGATATATATGAAGTGTCAATCTGTGTGAAACTTCATGACGACTCAGAACCACTATAGGGTGTCTGGCATCATGTGAGGTTCAGCTTTGATATCCCTCTTCAGTTGGAGATAATATGTATGAAATACCGCATTCGACTGCCATTAGTTTCCCATATCGCTCGAGTACCAGAGCGTGGTGAACTTTGCAGCAAGTGGATCGAATGGCTTAATGTCTAGTAAGGTCACACCTTCCAGAATCTCCCAAGTAGTAAAGGCGATGAGGATCAAGAGCCATCTAAAGTGGAACTCATAGCCCTAATCCTGAGCTTCGCAGAAATCCAATTGGAGTTGGTTAACTAGCTACTTCACCCAGTTCATCTGTAGGACTCCCACGCATTTCCTAGCGAGGTCAATGAAAAACCTTGTGACCTGCCTAGGTCTACTCTATATTTCCTGCAATTAATTGTCATGCTAGGCGCATTGCGCCATTATGGATGGAGGCTACCTTGTATCCTCATGTACCCTTCTCAACATCATCATATGTATATTTCATCTTCTATGCTAATGCACGATCTGTAGCCTTCCCTGGATAGAAGTCTTGTGGGTCGAGTCCTTGCATGCTCAATCCAGTGATCCTATGGATCAACGTTAGATTGACTGTGATACATCGGTCTATCCATAAGTAACCACCATGGTACCATGGGAGAATCATCTTAACACAGGTGTTGACCTCCTAGTGCCTTCCAAAATGTGGTATTTTCATTACATTCAATAGGGTAGACTGCGCGAGGTTCATCATCCACAGTTGGGGGATTATTTTCTAGTTCTTCCCCTTCGTCTTGGTCAAGTATTTATAAGGGGTGAGCATACTATGGTTCTTGTGGTCTCCTAGGTTGAATTCATTGAACTTCAACGTCGCGATCTTATTCTGCAGCATTCTAGCTGCATGTATCCTCTTCGGGAGGTACATAGTAACCATGCTATAATCAAAGTCCCTCGGGATACTGTCATGACTCACCACGCCGGCCAGAGGCGGGATGTAGTCAAGTAATATGGTCAAGATTAGCTTCGCACTCACTAGGTCATCTTTGTGCTTGGTTCTCTTCTTCATTGTCGATCGGGATGGTCTATATCTGCAAGCAGTTGATGAATAGGCTTGCACTCCTCTCGTCGATCATGCTTGTACACCCAAAAACATTACCCTTTCAGACATTATTCTTTCATTCATGAGGTTGATGAGTACCTCCTTCACAGACTCTTCGAATGCACTAAGTTCTTCAGACATACACGCTTGTGGTTGAATATCTCAGGTTTGAAGAGAAACTACTTAATGCAATGGGATGGATGGTGATAGCTCGATGATCACTGCGCGAAATCAACTAATTTGCAGGCTCAAATAATCATGGTTGGAAAAGGTGTTCTCGATGCAAGGCTTGATGGAATAAGTAGACAACTAGGTAACAAATCTCTCCAATGGGAGAGGATCCTTAATCAATGCAGTTATGTCTGTTATGGTGCGGTCCCAATTGTCTGATGGCGAGATTTTTGACCATGAATTTCATTCTAACCATTCAAGGTGTTGGTCTAATGGTTATACTATTTCCAACGACTATATTGCTTTGCCATGGGGAAGTTCCATGTTGCGTTGTTCTGATATCCTAGTGAAGTTCCAGTCTTGCAAACCCTCCCTCTACAAAGTCCCTTCTGGAACCTTTTGTAACTTTTCTATCTTTTCTCTTTTCTTACTGAGATTTCTAGCCTTTTTCCCAGTGATCTTCATCTCAATATTCCTCTTTCTATTTTGATTCTTGTCTTCTTTTGTCATAGTAACTTCGCGTTGTTGAGATTATTTCATAGGGTTCATAGCTAATAATTCTTCTCTAGCTGGGGTGGGTGCTTGTGAGTCTTCTTTTGTTCTTTCAACTTCAACATCCAAGTTTCTGGTTCTAAATAGCTTTGATTTCTTCTCATGTTCTTCAATCAAGTGTGCTATCCTCCTAGTCATGAAATATTTTAATTCTTCCTTCTTCTATTCTAAGAATTCCTCTTCTTTTCTTCTGTCTTGATCCTTTTCAATCCAAGGTTTTCCTAGTAATATAGCAAATGGGGCATTGTTCTCAATAAATTTAACAATCTCAAAATCTTCCTCTTTCAAAGTTCCATGAGCACTCATAGATATCTGGGTAAGTCTTCCACATAGGGTTATCAAATTTCCTCTAAATAATCCTATTCCTCTTAATGAAGGAATCATAGTAGGCTTTCCTAAAGTTTCCCAAATTCTTCTTGTCATGATATTCACCTCTGTTTCTTCATCCAGAATGCAGTCAATGTCGAAGTCTCCTATTCTTTCTTCTATGCATTCTTTTTCTTTGAATATCTCTAATAAGATGATATGTCAGTGATCAATTAGGGTTTCTTTCATTTTTAGCAGTACATCCTCTAATTCCTTTTGGGGTTCTGCCATGGTCTCAGTTTCTTGACCTTCCTTAGGGATGTACTGAAAGAGACCACGATGGCTAATGAGAGGTGGTGGAAGGGGCCTGGAATGGATGTGTTAACTTCCACCGAACTGAAACCGTATTGGTTTTTACGTACTCGAAAACCAAAGCTCACTCTCAGACCCCAGAGTGAATTACCCGCTCAGATGGTAGGTGGGGAGGTTCCTCGAGAGTAACTGAAGGGATGGGGATCAACCACCCATTCATAGAATCTCTCAAACCTGACCATCGAATAGGGAAATTTGTGCCACACATAACCTCACAAGGGGGAGGCAAGGAAAGAAGTGTGGCAGAGGGGGACAAAGAAGAGAGAGAACGCACATGACATGAGTTGCGGAAGGAGAACTGGAAGAAATATGGAAAATACAGTGAGTCATGAGCAGAGGAGAAAGAGAGTAACCTTCGTCCTGGACTTCCAATGAGCTGGAAGTAGGAGACTGAGTCTCAAAGCATCATGGTGTAGCTCGGGGTGGCTAGGGGTAAATCCGATTGGAATCACTGAGCCTACGGTTGGGTGGAAACAAGCACCCCTCTCAGCAGTTGCGTCACACCTGGTGCTTTTCTGATAAGTATTTATATCTCATATCTTAAATTGAATATAATGGATGCATGCTCATGTTTGTATGATCATAAATGATTGATTCCTGTATAGAAGTATTTTCCTGGTGTTCTGATCAAGAATAATGGATGCCTACTTATATTTATATGACCATAATCAGTTTATGTAGAGAATGAATAAGTTCAGATTACGAACCCGTTCCCTTGAGATTTGTCCCTTGTCTTTGACTCACGCTATTCTCTGGTTTGATTTCCCGAAGGCACCTCCTGCTAGGAGGTTCCCTCACATTCTGAAACCGGAGCGAGTTCCTTCAAAAGAATACCGTTTTAGAAAACATACGAGCTTACCTTGCCCCTGTCATAGAGTTCATAGTTCGGTAATATAAGAAGCCCTTTTAGATAGGTCACCTAGCCTAGGGATAATTACCCAAGAACCCGTTGAAGGATTTTGTAGTCTAAGTTTGGAATCCTTGTACTCGAGAGAATGGCTCCCTTGCGGCATTTCAGAGTTTCAGCTCCTGGAAACTCAAGTGCAAGACCTCCTGTCTTCGCACATCGTGAAATCCTGACTTGTGAAACCCCAAAATGAACTTAGCATCATATATATA
>JZKD02S0961133.1:637095-654196 GCA_000966675.3 Picea glauca
AAAAACCTCAAGTAAATGAGGTCAAATTTTTGAATTTGCATTAAGAATGGATCTTCAAAATTTCCATACCTAAGTGGGAATTGGATTAATTTTGTACCAGTTATGTTTGTTTTTACCTACCAAATATTAAGGTGGTTGGTCCTCAATGGAACAACAAAAATTCTAAGTCGTTTATTTACCTTTAGCAACAACAAATTATATGCAACCCTTAAACCATAATATGAAATAATTCTTGCATAAATACCCTAATGGGTATCTTCATATACAACAACAACCCACAACCACAATATTTCACTTGTGGAATCATTAATCTATCTTATGTCACTATAAATCATTTCAGAGTTGTATATGTAACAATACATATTAATTAAAGCATGTAACCCCAAACCAAAACATTTATTTAAACCGTCACCAAATTCTAATATAATTCTATAGACATGTGTAATTTCACAATCTACACCTTTTGCAAGTCAAACCACTCCATTTGGGTCAAAATTGAGACTAGGGTGTGCATTTTACTCTAAGGCAGTTTTGCCTTCAAATTTACATGAAATCTCAAATCTAGGTGCATGAAAGAGACCTCTCATGTTCTTCAATTGTACTTTAATAGATGACATAAATAAATTTACCATCTATCTAAATCCATTTTAAAACTTATAAAACAATTTATGGAGCTACAGGGAAGCTTGGGTGTGCATTTTAATTTGGTCACTTAGTACGATTTCGATATTCCAAATTACAAGGAAAACTTTAAATATAATTTGGTCACTAGTAATCTAATTTATTCATTTACTACCAATTCACCAAAGTTGTATGGATAGAAATTTCGAATAGTTTCAAATTACAAATTCATTGGGATAAATTAAACCTGTTGGAATGTATGGAATTCTTGATTACTGATAAATCTATTTCCTCACATACAGCACTACCTGGGTATGTGTTATGGGGCATTTGGTTAGTCAGAAACAAGTTTATTTTTGAAGATAAGGAGGCACATATAGGAATACTTTCACATCACAATAGAGTCTCTTATGGGGAAGGAAGGAAGCAACCAAATAATATTATTCCAAGAAGCCTTCAAGAACCAATTATAGATCACACTAAGCCTTGGGGATTTTTTGATGGAGCATGTCAAGGTACTCTGAGAACTTGTGGAGTTGGGGCCATTCTTTACCTAGATAAATTAAATTTTACTAAAGTATGGTGCAGGTTTGGGCACAAACAATAGAGCATAACTATATGCCCTACAGATCCTACTTAAGGTTGTAGTAGACATGTAGGTTAAGAGGCTATAGGTATTTGGTGACTCCAAACTTCTTATGGACTGGGAAAATGATAAAAGTAACATTTCTAACTTGGATATGGGGCCTATTTTCAATAGGATTATGGAAAGGATATCAATTTTTGAAGAGGTTTCCTTTGCTCATGTCTATCGATAATTCAACCATAAAACTAATCAGTTATCAAAGGAAGCCCTCATTTTGGAGGAATGTTTTTTTCTTGTTCCTGAGATTAAGGACCATACTCCTACATATTTCATACTCTTAAAACTTTTTTGATGAATGGATTTCTGGTCGTGTTTTATTTTTTGTTTATATAAAGTTAGAGAGAATTTGTCTCGTGGTTTTGTCTTGGCATCAATATTATGTTGTGGAACTATTTGTTTAAAGAGAGACCTATATAAAGATGATTGTAGGAGTCAAATTCATAAGGATAGGATATAGTCTTATCTGATAAAGGTAGTCTATAAAGGAAATGGATGCTAACATTAAAATTCGAAGGGATCATCAACGTGTATTTTATTTCCACTACAACTATCAATACAATGATTTTTGTCTTGGAAAAAAAAAATTGAAATATAATTTCTTGTACGTAGATTTAGATGTTATTATAAAGATGCATTGAAGATCACTTAAATATTGCAGATAAACACTAAAGATCAAAAAAAGCATCAAATATAAGACAAGTATGAGTCAAAACATTACTGATCTTCCTAATTCCTCATAATAGAAGTATCTTTACATGACAAACATCACATTTACATTCTCCATTACAAAACTAGTAAAACAATAATACAAATTCTACAATTTTCCTCTCTTAAAAGATTCCTTCTTAGGTCTCTCTAACAAGCCTCTCCTTTCCTATCTCTCTAATTAAAACCTTATACATTATGTTCCCCATGGGGACCACCTTGACCCATAGGTTGCTTACATAATTTGATCATAACTAACTTTACATGTATTCATGGGTCCTCAAGTCAATTGTTATAGCTCTAAGGAGATGCTTAGTAATTGAGGCACACAATGCCTTGGTGTATCCAGTAACTTCTACAATCGATACTCATAAGGTTGTTTTATGGAGTCACTAACTTCATAGTGTAGGGTGGTACTGAAGAATATTACAATGCAAATGGGTTCCAAACTTGGTAGTGCACCAAAGAGTCTAATGGAAGATACATAGTGCAATATGGATATGTAGGGTGAACTACTAGGAAAGAAGAGAGCTGTGGAAGTGATGGTTAATGGTTGATGATGTATTGGGGAGCATATTGAGAAAAATCATTATGGTGGGGATGGACAATATCGATACACCCAGGTATAATTTTACCATGAGTTATGGTCTTGTTGCGAAGCAACTTCCATAGTATCATATACCTTGGTCAAACACCTTCAACGCCCATTTGGCATGTCCAAACTAGACCTGTTTATTCTCGCGAACTACTTTGTCTCTTATCTCATAATATTTTCGCATTCCCTTGGAAGTGTTAGCATCATAGGTTCATCCCTTCAAGATCTTATCATTTTCCTTTGGTCCTCCCACTTCTATTGGAGACTCCCCCTTTCTCTATCTTGCAGCCTCCTAGATTGTCGATGTTGATGTGGTGTGCTTCTTCTTGACTGGTGGCACCATCCACATATGAGTGGAGTATTGAGGCCTCTGATCTGGCCACATGAATCCTTCCCAAGTTTCCCCCATGGTGGCGTAGTCTAAATATTCTACGTTTAATTGGCATTTTTCACCGGAATCCGGTGATCTAAAGCTGGGAAAAATTGCAATTTTATGTTGTTTAAATTTCATTTTTGAATGCATAAATGGATTCATCATCCTGAAAACACCTAGGGGCACTCTAATTATACAGAATTAACCACTTAAAAGACTACTTATAATTTCATGGAATAGTGTCTCTTCATTATACAAAGGGTTAACTCTAGGACATAGCAGTACTGGTCGGGACTGACCATCATAGGACTTCACTGGTCACATTAACTAACTTCTAACTTAAGATTCACTCATAGCCTATCTGGCAGCACAACTGATCTAGGTAAAGTATTGTCCATCCTACCCACATCATGCAAACTTTAATCTGCACTATGTTCATCCATTAATCCTTGTCCTTTCCAATATATCTCGTCCACTAATGTTTAATTGTCGTATTGAGACAATGTGGGCATAATAAGCCCACAACGAACATTTTTGTCCCCCCTAGCTGGCATAATTAAGGCCTCAGGTGCCAAACGGACCCATGATATGAATACTTTGTTGATATGGCAGTGTCATGTGGGTGACACATTTGCAAGCCACGAGGAAATGGTAGGTCATGATGGTGATGTCAATGTGGCAACATCAGTGTTCTTGCGCAAATATAGAAAGTTTTAGTCGTAGTGGAGTAGTTCGTGGAATTTTTTTTTTATTGCAAATCGTCAAATATGAGTTAGAATTCCAATGAATAAGGGACAATGTCATAAGTTCGATGAATGTTAGGGCACCAAGAAAACAATATAATGAAATTTTGAGAAATAGTGAGTCATTATGATGGTAAGGTCAATTTTATCTGTAACATCGGAACTCCCCATCAAACTTCAACACCATATGTAGTAGTAAATTTCTATGTTTTTTTTTTTATGGGGAAATGGTGTTTTCAATTTACATGACTATGATTAATAATGTTGAAAATTATATTCATTTTAATATGTCATGTTTATTAAACAATAAATTTATGCATATCAATAATAAGGAGAAAGAAGAAATAAGGAGGTGACTAGGATAAATGATATTTATAAAAAAGAGTTATAAGGATTGTAAGGATATTGTTTATTATTTGTTGATTGTAATTCTTATGAACATATTTTACAAGTCATAGTCTAAACATTCTACAAAATTACTCTTTTTTGACGATATTTTCCACATACATTTCCCTGAAATCTGGTAAGAAATTTTTAGATCCACAGATTTGAGTGATTATTTATGTATGATCTGAGTTCCCCGAGAGTTTTTCAGTATGTTGAATTCATTTTTTCATTTAGAAATGAATTTTAAATAACAAAAAATAGTGATTTTGTGCAAATTTCTATCACTGGATTCTAGCGAAAAAAATCATTTTGTAGAACAGTTAGACAACACCTATTTTACAAGCAAAAAGACAAATTGAGATTTGTTCATAAATTTAATTATGTTTATATTTTACCTTCTTGATTTATTTCTACCATTTATTCTATAAAAAAACATGAAATTTTATATTCTGAAAAAACATATAAAAAAATAAGATATGAACAAAAAAAATTACAAATTTATTTATTATTTCATTACCTTTTAACATATTTCTTTGTTATTCTCTTCAACTGGAAAACCAAAGACAAATTCAAAATTTGAACGTAGTAGGAGATTCGTATACTATCATAAGAATGATGATCCATGGTTCCAAGACTATAAATCTGAGTATAAAAAGTGTAATAGATAGAATTCGCCTATCTGGGAGGAATTTAAAGACCAAGTTCTTCCATGTCCTTAGATGCAATAATGTTGAAGCAGAAAAAATGGCCAATTTGGCCATCGGGAAATCACCTGGAACTTTAGGTGTGGAGGATGAGGAAGGTTTATCCCCCCTAGTATAATTACCTCTCATAATACCAGGACCCACCATGCTAACAGTATGAGAGAGGACACTTGTAGCTCCAGTACGAACCTCGATAGGTGGAGGCGACAACTGGAAAGAGTAATCACCACTCATAATACCAGGACCCACCATGCTAAGGGGACGGGAGAGGACACTTGTAGCTCCAACACAAGCCTCGATAGGTGGAGGTGACAACTGGTAGGAGTAATGGAATGATCTCTTCAACAGGGTTTAAATCGTGCTAACAATAATTGGCATGAACACTTCATCATGGCATGGGATGGTTTTATTGTTTGTCCAGTCGAGTTTGTGGGTAACATACAATCAAAGCCTCTGGATCAGATGGGTTGAGCGTGCAAGAATCCTGAAGTAGTGTGGAATCGTCAAGATGATGACGAGTTCAGTCCTTGGATTAGATATATGAAGGGTCTAAGTACAACACTTCAAATATATTCTGAGATTTGGGTACTCTCCTTTTTCTTTGACATGAATTATTCAGTGTTTTTTTCTTGGGGAGTTTTATCTCAGTTCTTTCGGGTAGTCTTTATTTTTTGGTTCTCTCCAATTTCCATTGAGCCTACTCTAGACTCTACTCCCCTCGAATTCTCCTCTGCGTCCTTTCTGAACAACCTCGCTCGGAATTTCTCAGCGTGGCTACATCTAGGCTTAGCCTCTCCCCCTTCCAATTTTGGACCCTTTATCTTCCCATTTTCCTGCACTTGGAGCACCCTCCATCACCTCTTGCAGAACCGCCTCCCTCTTAGAGTCATGGAAAATAGGTAGAAGGCACATAAATATCCAAGGGAAATGAACCCGCAGGATTGTTTTGCAGATCAAGATTAGCAGGACCCAGAGAAAGATTTTGTAGGGTGCCAAAGGAAGAGAATTCATATGGGAGAAATCATCTCCACATTGACCTTCGAGATTGAAACTCTCTCTCAGCATAGGCACCTAATTGAAATATTGCAGGATGAAGTATTTTCCCAACGTAGCCAAATTGAGGACCAACGCATTCAAATGGAGAACCTGCAAGGTTGTAAGGATCAGATGGAAAAAAATCATCAGCAGCCCAACACCCCAAACAACACATAGGAAGCTTCTAAAACTCTAACTTCATCCATAGTGAATCAAGTCCCAGACCTCAATGAGCCATCAACAGACCCAATTTGGTAGCAGCATGGACATCCGGAGGTCAAAAAGGAACCCGGTAATTGATTCTATAATTTTCAAGTGTCATGCTTGGTTTTACGATATACATAAATGGACTTTTTTATAGGTTGTATTCTTTGAAATACAACAAAAATGTTATAGTTAGGAAAGTTGGCAACATAGTGGACACAAATTTTGTAATAACATTCACAATCTTCAAAGCATCTATATGTCGAAGGTCTATCATGGCCTTTTTTTGTACTACAGTGGATTTATCCACACCTTTTTAATATAAATTTACTCAATTCTTATTAAAAAAAAAAACATATTTATTTGTTATTCATTGTATGTATATCATTTTATGTTACTTAGAAAAAAAAAACTAATATTAAAAAATACATACAAATTATAAAACAAAAATATGATAACAAAGATTTGATCCAAAAGTTAATAAATGAACTCTTATATTTCTTCTTAATCTACAATACTAGAAAGTACCCTTTGTGAGGAAATATAAAAGGCTATTGCTAAACCAAGGGGATTAAAATACTTCAGCGATGATTTCCCAATTTCACTTGATAGCCCCTCAAAAATGATTGAGATGTTGAGTGCTTGGAGCGTACCATTTTTAGCATCAACACAATGCAGACTGATTAATAACTGCATTGTTAGTTTGAACAAACCACCCTAGGAATTTTTCTTTTGAAAATATGCTTATATCATTATAATTTTCTAGTGTGCCATATTGAAAGAAACATGGTATACAAAAAAAATTCCATAACAACCTCTAGTTATTTGGAAAAATGAAAAATGTACTTATAGAAGTGTTTGTAATTTTTTTACAAAAAACACCATTCTAAATCATAAAAGTTTTCATAGAGGTTATTTTAATACATTTGCTCTTAAATTTACACTAAAACTTCCATAAAATCTTCCTTTAATCTCAATTTCCTCAGTAAAAGATAAATATTTTCTTCCTAGATACATATGATCCAATCTACCCTAAAATCAAAATCATTTATATTATTGCTACCAAATAAGTTACATTATAAACATCATATTATTCAAGGGTCCTAATTTCTCTTATACTAATCTACTCAAACACCAATTTCTATCAAAAACCTACAAACATATAGTTGCATTTGTTGGACTCCAATCATGATGACCATCAAAACACTACTTTCATTATGAATGGGTTGAAGTGTTATTAGTCCCTGCCCTTCGAGCTCGTAGGGACTATAGTAATCGGTTTTATAAGGATCTATTAATATTACACAGAAACCAAGAATTTAACCTAAATTTTTATACTTGCATTTGATATTTTATCATAAGTTTTGAGTTTGGCATCTTATTTGGCCTCATATTGAGGAAAAATTAGGCTAAAATTTCACATACTTTACCTAGTTTGAACTTGAACTTAAGAAACAGGGTACAAGATGAATTAATGATAACTTTCAAGTTAACATTACTTCCCTAATATTAAATGTTTTCCTATGCATAGTCCATATAATATGTGTTAGGTACATCTCTGCATGGTAGCAGTTTCACAGGTGTTGAACAACTTCACAGGTGTTGTGATCTTTGTTTCAGCAATGGAATTTTACTATTCTTTAACAACAACACCAAGGAGTTCATTTTCTTCCTGCTAGAGAAGAATCTCCAGAGGATTTTGAGTAATGTTACATACTGCTTGAGCAATGTTTCTCTTGGAATTTTCAAGTGGGTTGCTTCTGTAATTTGTAGGTAACTTCAATCTTCAAAACCCACATCAAATTTCTCTTTGTAGCTGATTTTTTGTTGTGATTTAATCAACATCTCTAATATCCATGAATATATTATTTGTTTATGTGCATGTCTTGTCATATTTTTTTCATGGTATGATATGCCTCCATATTTGTGACTGTGGATCTCATCTTGTGAGCATGGATTTCTTGTTGATAACATTCATAACCCTTCATCTGTGTGTGTTAGAGGGAGGTTTGGGAAGGCATATAGGGCATTCTTTCTCCTAAAAGTTTACCCTTCATGTAACGCTCCAGAGCATCTCTCTTTTACGAACGAGGATCTCTTATAGAAATATCCTATGTGATTTACCGGCTATGTTTTCTGGTGTGATTTACCAACTATGCTTTCTGGTATTTTTAGATGTTCTTCGGAAGCACACATGATTCCCATTTTTGTCCGAAGAGGTTTCCTACTCTTGAAATCACCAAAACTCTTCTCAAGAAGCATTGAAATTTGAAGGGGGGCATTGCATTCTAGGAAGACCTATTTGAGAACCTTTGAAAGACTTCCTAGTTGTGTTAATTATGAGGCTGTTGGGAAGCACTGAAATATTTTTTTGGATGATGTGATGTATAGTGTAACTTAAATTTTGTTGGATGATTCAGACATTTTGTTTTCTTGCAACTCACTTTCTACGTTTTTTGTTGGTTATATTCACCATTTGTTTTGTCTTTTCTACGCCTGCATAGTTCCCAAGTGATAGAATCCATCACCAAATATTTTTTTCCATTCATCCAAACACTACATAGACACTGTGTAATGTACCCCAAATTTACCAAATAAAAAAAAATGTATGGGGGTCATTAAACTTCTTTCGTCATTAATACTTATTTCAAAACATTCCTTAATTATAAATGCATCGTAGTTATGCTACTTCTTTTATCTTATGGAACTTACACTTATCATTTCTTGGCACATGTGCAATGTTATGTAGATTAAAAATTAACTCTGGAGTTGCATCGAATGACACCATAATCATGTTTTGTACCCATGACAAGGAAATATGGCTATCCTATACCCTATCCATGAATCTACCTTAGTGTTTATCCATTGTTGTATAAGTACATTGATTCACTATGCACTATCTTATGAGTTTCTTTTCATAGTTGACAACATTCCTATTCGCATAAAATAAGGGAGAAAAAATAGTTTAATACCTAACTATTGCACCCCACTTTAGTAATTCCACCATGGTTGTGCTAGTATACCACAATACATACTATAGGGATTACATAAATATATAAAAATGATTTCTAATATAAGGGTATCGTTTAGTATATAGGTCGCATGTGTATTGTCTCCATTATTATATAGTTATTGCTAACATAACTCCCATGTGTGCATGTGTTAAAACTCAGAGTTTTTGTTCCTACATGGTTGGTAAAAGAAGTTATGTTTCTTGTCGTTAGACATCTCCCCAAGATAATAGTTATTGGCACAAGTGTTAACGAATCAGAACTTAAACGCAAAGCCTTAATTAGAAGAGAAGGTAGTGACTATAGATGTAACCCTAACCGTGTGGCATCACACCCACCATAATTTGATAAGAGGTCTGCAGAAGGTATGGCAGTCGTGACTTAAATAAAACCTTGCTTAAGGCATTTATGGTGTTCTGTAAATGTACTTCCCTAAGCTATCACTCGACCACAGTCCCCAACGTATCCCTATGTAACATCCCCAGCCACCAACAGGTCGAGAAATGCCACTACTCGGAGACTTCACTTAGCTCTGATACCAAATTGTAACATCCTCGACCAACACATAGACCGGTTAATTCTACCACTGTGGAATATACCCTTATACATATAACATGAATTTTAATTGAAATAAAACATATAACATAGAGTTATTGTTACCATTCATATTTAAACAATATTAAAAGTAAATCCACATGAAATGGAACACATGATAATATTCAAGCATCAGTAGCACAAACATGCATAACATATAAATTAATCACAGACTCACACTTATCTTTTCAACTATAGTAACACCAACTATGTACAGACCTTCCACGAACCTCCCAGTCATAGACCACACTTCTCATCATGCTTAGCAATGGGTCACCCCCAAGTTGGGACTAAGCTCCACCCAGGGCAAGGGAATCCTAGACTAGATTGAGGTTATAGGAAACTGCACAGTGTCACCTAAAGGATTCTCTATAGGATCCTTCTTACGCCCACTACTCACAGACTCTCATTCCCCACATGCCTATTCCACCCGGGAGTATACACATTCACTGTCACACAATCCATCAGTTTCTTCACCTCCCTCTCAGGGTCTCGGCAACAAGATGGATCAGGAATTCTCAGAGATTTGTAGTTGGCGTTGGACTCTCTCTCTAGGAGAAAACCACTTCCCAGCAAACTCTCTCACCTAGAGAGAGTTGCTCACAGGCCTGAAAACCTGTCTCTTCAACCATGGACCTGAAAACCCACTTCTTCAACCATTTTCAACTCAATTCCTGCAAGGTGAGGATAACAACAACAACAATAGAAATTTGGTTAACTCACAGGTGACAACAACAATAGGAATTTGGGTATAGACATCCAAAAATGGAAACAATCCACACTAAGACACAACACGACTCACAGGTTTTCCACTAGTTTTAGGATGTGTGACTAGGAAACAATACAAATGCAGACACAGAGGAAAAAATGGGTTCAGACGCCTCAGATCCCAGCGAACTCAGGCAGAGGATGACAGAATGGGAAGCCAACCCAACAACGTTGGATTTCCCAGCTATAACTGCATGTGCCCAAGTTGACACCTGTCTTCCTACAGTTGCATGCACTCCACTTAGCATACATTCCTTTTCTAGGAACTTAGGACAACATTTGGTCAATGTGTCCACCTTAGTCTTTTAGGAAATAATAATAAATTATTATCCCCTTTAGAGGTAAGCCCCTTAGATTAGCCCCTATGCCCAACACTTAGCCTCCTCCCTTACCCAACCTTGTGGAAGCTTAGTCCCCCATCAATCTTTCTTTGTTGTTGGTCTACACACAGCGATGTTTATATTTTATTAATGATCTACATAATTACATATACAAAAATCAGGCGCATGGCCTTAATACCTAGGCTCTCCGGCCTAATAAACACATAATCCCATAGCTTATAAACACTTGGCTCACCAGCCTACAAAACATGTTTACAATTCATAAATACAACTGGGGCTCATCCTTGGGGATATTACAATCCCCTCCCCTTATTTTTTCACTGTCCTCGGTGCAACTCTTTACATAGCATCAGCAAGATTTCCAAAATATTCAAAAAGATGTGAGTATTCTTCCTACATAGCATCTTCATGCCTCCATGTCATGTCCTCAAGACCGTACCTGGTCCACTATAACTTTACAATCCCTATGGCTCAATTCCAGAGTTGTTTTCTCTTTTGGGTACAATATGCGCACATGATGCACTTGCAATATGCCTTCTTGCTCCACCTGAATCACATTCCAATCAATAACATGATTAGCATAAGGTATATATTTCTTAAGCAATGAAACATGGAACACATTATGTACAGTCATGGATGCAGGAAATGCAAGCATATATGCAATGTATATGTATGTATATACAGGCAATTCTAATAACATTATAACGTGTATACAAGATACACAACATACAATAAATAGAGAATTGTACTTATCTTTTGATTGAGAAGACCTTCCACATCAACATGGTCTAGACCAAGGTACCAAACCTCGACATCACTCCAACCAACTAAACCTCAGTAGCACTCCAACCAACGGTCTCTCAATCCCCACATGCATGTCCCACCCCAGGAGTGTACACCTTCACTGTCACACAGTCCATCGGTTGCTACACCTCCCTTTCCTTCGGATTCGGCAACAGGTCGAATCAGGAAGTCTCAGAGCACCGTGGCTCCCAGAGTTCCAACTTCCCTCATAGGTTTCCAATAAGCATATTCCCCAAACTACTCTTTGTAGTCCACATTCTAGCTTTAATCAACATCATCTCATCTGCATCACCCACATGCAGTTATCATCAGAAAACATAAACGAATTCAATTAGGAACTCCAATTAGTTCAAAAGGGAATTCAACCTTTCCCCCAAAACATGAAATCCTATTTCATAAATCATCTTGGTTCCTACCATATTATGAATGCAGCCATCCTTGTGGTTTTCCACAAGCACCAAAATGCATACCATTTTCTTGCTAGGCTTCATCTTGCATACTGCCAACAATTGTTAGTATTTCCTGTACATCATAATTCAATTGCAATATGTATAGAACCATATGTAGTGAACTTGGAATTGGCTGCATCTATCAATTCAATCATAATTACCAAACAATTTAATAAAATAGAATGACTCATCATTCTATGCATATGCATGCTCACAGTAATATATGTAAGTTCATTACTTATTTTTCTGAAAAAGAAAATTTCCTATAGTCAATGCTCATGTGACTACTTGAATTGCAACTTTCCTGTTGCAATGTCTAACCCTCCCTGAAATGTCCTCAACTTCATGAGTTAACAACATTTCAGCTATTAGTAACAATTATTTACATGCAATAATGTATATGCATGTACTTACAAAACTCATTCAACTATTGAATTTAGTATACAATTCTATCACTTACTATGCATGAGTGCAATTCTCAATGCATTCATATTCAGTTTAGCTTGCATTGAATTACATAATTCTCTTTATCGCAGTCATGTATCTCACCATCCATGATTTGGAATTCTAGCTAATGTGTTGACACATTCTCCACACACTTCCTATTGTCTTCCCAATTATTTGGATGCCCTCCTTTTCGACCTGAACACTACACCAAGAATATAATTATGTGGATCATAACCTTTCCATATCCAACCATGTCCTAGTCTCATACATGACTATCTTATTGGCATTCATTCCTATAAAAAGTTCTTATCTTCTAATTCTTTGATTATTACTCCATAACCAAATTAACATGACATTCTACTATGTCAGTGTGTGCATTCAGAAGCTAAAAAGATTTGAATTAATACAGGCCTCCAACCTTTACCACATCCGGTGGTATGCACTCAATAATATAATCATATGATTTTATATAATAACTTTGGCTAAGGAAATTCTTACCTAAATTTCCTTTCATCAATTATGCAAAAAGAGTAATAAAACACATACCTGCATGACTTCTATTAATAAATTTTATACTACCTGAATTCCTGATGGTAGTAGAAGCGTTCATGCTTCTTTTATCAAACTTATAACCAACACTTCATCTCTTTGTTGCTTCCCTCCTTATGCAAAAACATCACCAAAAACACTTGCAAACATGCAATCATTCTTTCCTCTGGCTGACCCAACAAGTCGTAACATACTTTTTGCCACAAAAATTACAGCAACTTCTTTCCCATGTGCAACTTTTCCTTGTTGATCCTAGAAGTTTTCAATTCTTCCCAGATTCCTTAATCTTCTTGTGCTATCATTGTGATCATTGTGCATTATTATTCCTATCTTGAGAACTTTCAATGCAGTTCCCCCACCTCAGCAGGGTCTACTGACCTCCCAGTCAAAGGATCTTCAACTCTTCTGAGTTGAATTGACTCTTCAGGATCGTGATTAAACCCAAAACAATTATACATAGGACCCCTTTTCTCCTTTAGGCACAGGTCATGTGATACACGCACCCTCTCCTTCATATGACCCTGGGCTATGACCTCGTGGAAAAATGTGATTATGGCCATGGGAAAGAGTGTTTTTAGGCCAACCCTCTTTTCTCCCTGCAATTCACCTCCAACTTGTTGGAGGATTGGTTGTTGTCATTGAGGTCAACCCTAGTCATTGGTTTTGGACTACAATATTGATGAAGGTATTTCGACATGAAGGACAATGTACATGCAGAAACAAAACACATGGATGGATATTATACATCATTTTTTTTCAGTGGTAGGTGGCACGTCACGTGGATCCTCATGGTTGAGGAGAAATTAATTTTTGAAGATGACAAAGTGAATTGAAGAGGGAAGTACATGTAGGCCCTGAAGATAATTCAAGAAAAGAATTACAAAATAAGAAAGTGTCAGGACGGCCCTAATGTTAAAAGGAAGTGACATAAATGGTATAAATAAAGATCATTATACATTCATTCTATAGACAAGTCGAATTTTAGAGGAAATCAGAAGTAAAGAAGGCCAGATTTCAAGGGAGGATGAAGTATTTTGGTGATGTGTTCTAAGGTATGTTATTTACAGATCATCTTACCATTTTCGCTATAACTTTTTTTTCTAGAATGATTCAGATGGTGAAATTGATATGGTATTGAGAAGACATATCAAGGTACATGTGGTAAAATTTTCATCTCTTGATTCGCTATAATTATGGAGATACACTCTATGGAAGATAGGGTTTTTTATCAGTCCTAAAGCTAGTCAATAAATAGGTGTTCTGGGTAAAATAGTCAAATTATTCATAGATAATCCAAATGAAGTGGGACCAATTTCATTTAAAATAGTACGGACTGTAGTTTCTTTTTTGTGAGTTTCATAATATGATGTTAAATATTGAGCACGAGGAATTCTGTACAAGTTCGCTCTCCTAAATAAACTAGAATTGAATAAAGTCTACCATTCTTTCTATAACTTCTTTTTGGGGAGGATTCAAGTAGTGAAACATGGAGGAGTTTCATAGAATACATTGAGTAATATTATCTAAAGGATCAGAGTATTCCAAGAATTGAAGAATTGTAGAAATTGGAGAAGTCTCAGGAAGCATTATCAGGTTTTATGCGATGGTTGGTTGATGGTGATGATTTAATGTAATTTTTTATTATCTCTCATATATTCTTGGGTGGAAGGAAGGGGAAAGGATGGATATTTCAAGCCTCTCTTGATATTGGAGTATTGTATCTTCCTCTTGGAGGTTTATCCATCCCTTTATATTTGGAATCTATAGCTACCTTTGGAATTCATTACTTCCTTTGAACAATAACTATTGATTATTTCTCATATATTGTGCATGGTGTATTGTGGTGTATTGGTGTAACTCTTATATTATTTTTTCATTTCTTAATAGATATAATTCAATGGTTTAAGCATAAGTTGAAAAAGGTTTTAAATTGTACTTGATACTGATTCACCCCCCTCTCAGTATAAACAATTGGTATCAGAGTGGGTTGCCTTCGGAATAGTTTAACCACTGGAAGGAAAATCCTGAGCAAAGATGGATGACCATGAGAACATTTCAAATGGGATTCAAAGATTTGATGGAAAAAATTATGCATATTGGAGTGATAGGGTGAAAACTTACCTAACATATTTGGGACTAGACATTTAGTACTCAGTGGTAAATGGCTATGTAATCCCAAATAATGCTCCAACCGATCCAAATGAGAAGAAGCTTATAATTTGTAATTCAAAAGCTAGACATGTTATTCTAGGCGCATTGGCACCAACTATTGATATAAAAGTGATGGGATGCAACACTTCTAAAGAGGTATGGGACAAAATAAAGAGTATCTACGAAGTTGATCCAAAAGTTAAGCAGGTCAAGCTTCAATGACATAGAGCAGAATTTGAAAATTTGAATATGAATGAAAAGGAAGATATTGCAACATATTTTCTTAGAGTTGATGAAGTTGTTAATGATATTAGAGAATTATGTGAAGATCTCAATGAATCCTTGGTTGTACAAATTTTTTTGATATTGTTGGACACACCTACCACACTTAGAGGGGGGGTGAATGAGTGTGGGGATATTTTTCCCAAAGCTTCCCTCTTTCACAAAAACTCCTTAGTTAAAATTCAACATTTTCTCATTACTCATTGTTGTCATTTATAATCAGTTAGATGTGAATACATATTAGAAACATATCATCAACAACATATCATCAACAAATCATCTCCACAAGGAACACAAAGAACACAAGATGTATGTACATTTTTTCTTTTTATTATGGACTTCAATCCGAGGGTTTTTCAGCAATAACTTAATAGAGTACAACTCTACAAGATAACCAGTTCTATATGAAAGACTCATCTTACATTCTCAGCACCAACTGATATGATACAACAATCCTTAATAGACATCAATCTGTCAACATAAACAAGTGCATCAACCATTCACCAACCTATGTCAAACAACCTGTAATCAACATGTACCATAAACAAGTGCATCCAACCATGTAAAAAGTATATAAAAATCATGTTTCAACTACGCATAAAAAATGACTCATCAATATGTAACAACATCATCAAATATACACCTCATGTATGTGCCAACTCATCAACTACTTGTCTCAACCATGACTAGTTTTGGATTAGTCAACAACCCCAACTTGAAATAATCATAACTTTGTACCTGTAATGAATAAATATATGAAACTGATACACAATTTTCTTCAGTGTTTTTAATGCAATTCCTCCATGTGGCACTACTTGTAACCTCTCAAAAAAGGAGTTATAGAAAAAATGGCATGCCTTGTTGAATTCTGGCTTATTCTAGAGAGCGACCTTGCAGAGCGTGCCCCGCACAACATTTTTGTTTAATTGATATGAATCCATTATAAAAAATACTACATACTATACCCTAACCAATAGATTTGGTCTCACTGAATTTTGATCTGTTATGAATAAGTTATGATGTTTTTACCTGAAACCCCTGTGTTTGACTAGTTTCAGGACTAGCCAAAAACCTTATTTTCCACGGAGTGTAACTCCAAAAATACAATGACCCACAAGAATAATTTTTTACCATAGATAATTGGTTATGTTTTCTCAATGGTATATCAATTTCACAATCTGAATCATTATAGAAAAACAAAAATATAGCGAAAATGGTGAGATGACCTGTAAATAACATACCTTAGAAAGAATCATCAAAAGAATTTATCCTCCCTTCAATTTCGGCCCTCTTTTCTTCACCTTCCTTCTTCAATTTGGCTTATATATCCTTGGTTATCTCAGTCACCTATAGATATTCAATATGCTCAAGTGTTCCACACCAAAAATGCTCAACAAGCTCTCCATCAATACTCCAAAAGATATTCTCACAAGAAGCTCTCCATTGATCCACAAAAAGGATGATCTACAAGAGACCATTGCTATCTGATTTATACTTTCATCCTCTAGGTCACTTAACCCATTTTTAGGTCACTTAACCCATTTCTAGGTCACTTTACCTATTTTTCTTATTTTAGAGTTAACCACTTTCCATAAATTGAAATTTCTCCAATATTTTATCATTTAAATATTCCTTCTTGATTTTCTCATCTTACTTTATCATTTCTTGATTTTTTCACTTCTCTTTATTATT
>JZKD02S0961133.1:673309-693134 GCA_000966675.3 Picea glauca
ATTGTGTTTCTGCATCAATAGCTAGGGAGAAGTCTTTTTGTTCATAAGTTTTTGCAGTGCATTTAGAGCATAAGTAGCTCGTAGTCGAGTGAAATTCCTTTAGGTTTGATGCATGAAATCTTAGAAAAATTGAAAAGAAAAAGAAGTCTTTCTTTATGAAAACTTGTTGATTTTTGCATTTAGTAAAAGTCTTTTGTTTCCATATTTTTTTTTTCATTCGTTTTTGGTTTGAATCTTTACACATCATCAGTTTCACCTTCATACCCGTGACATAAAAAATCCCATAAAAGCAACGCTAATTTAAAATCTATCAGACTTTTTGTTTGTAGGGTTCACAAACTAGTTTAGGACTAGGGCCTTGGATTAGGTTGGAGAGGAAACTCTCCAAGGCCACTCAAAACCAAACATCGGAGTCTGTGATAGGGAGTGTAGAAGTCCAGTTTCATGGAAGTTATCTGGGACCCCCCTCTAACACAGGGGATAAACACGAGGTTGTGTGAGGAAAGGTAGAGGAGATAACCCCTCCAAAGCCGGACCAAGCGTAGTGGAGAACACATATCGAGGATTTGTCTGGGGATTCCATCATTTGCATTTTCCACGGGGCTTCGTGGGTCTCGAATCCGTTCAAGGTCCTCAGTTGTCTTCCGGACCATTTTCTCTTGATACCCTTGACAGGTTTCGGGCTTGATACCCTGCTCATTGTGGTCTACCCGATTATCGATTGTACCCGCCTGGTGACTATTCGCGTGCTGGCAAACTAGTTGCCAATATTTTTAGGGACATACATAGGTGACTGCTGGGGTATACCGCGGTACCTAGGACAGCAATTGGGCCATTCTTTGCAAAGTATACCCGGAGGGTGCTTCCATATTCGAGTTGCACTTGCACTGGTAAGTTGCTCTAGTGTTGGTTGTTGTAACTTTTCTTCAAAATAGTTAGTGATTGCTTGTCTTATCTCTTAGGGGATTCCTTTTAGTGTGTGTTAATGTTTGCACATGTAGAATACCTTAGCGTGTCTTGGATCTTCTCACACAGTGGAGGATCCCGAGCTCTACCGGTCACGAAGGCTTCTGGGCCTACTACCGGTTATACTAGAGCCACCCCCGCCACCATTGAGGCAGAAGCTAGACCAACAAGGGTATTTCGAAGCAACCGGGTTACAAACCATTGTGCCCGAACAACTCCCGGAGGAATCAACCACCAATCTTGGTTCGGTTGAAACCCCAACCACTGATACTTGGCCATTAGTCAGTGTACCAATCCAATTTTATGAACGCCTGTCAGTGCCTCACACAGTTATGGAAACAAAGGATGTTACTTCCTCTGAGAATTATTCCATTCCCACCACTGTTGCTACCAAAGGAGAAGCATCTCCTAACTTGCCTTCGTCGGTCCAGGCCACCATGGTCTCGGCCGCAACTACATCAGATAGTGGACCGACCCCATCTATCGCGGTGGACACAAATCCCTTCACACCTAGTGTGACAGGCTCTCCGTTCTCGTACGGTATGCCTAGTTCAGGCACAAGTCCTGCACTCACTCACTCCACTTTACAGACTTTGGGTCTGGGGGTAGGGAGCTCTAACGCTCCTCTGCAAGGTCAACTTGGGGGAATTCATGTCCCTTTTAATGCTTTTCCTTATGACGGAGGTCATATCTCTCTTTGGTCCCCTTCACTTGGTGGTCTGCATCAGCAGTCCACCGGGCAGCCTGCACACACGAGTTCATCTGGAGTCGGGAGTCAAGGAACACCTACACACACTATGTTGGTAAGTTCATCACCGTTTGTTTGGAACGAGACGTTTGGTAACAACACTTTCGCATCCACTTCTTTCCCATCTGAGGGCACTCCCATTTTTGGACAGTCTACTCCAGCGTAGGGTACTATTCCTGCACCGGGGGCACATATAGCAGGACCTTAGAACTCAGGACAAGGATCCATTCCCTCCTCTGGAATGTCGTTCTGGGGTAATTTTTTCAACATTCAATGGAACCCCAGACAGACTTCTATGCCCCTCCCAGCAGGACTGGCATGGGGTAATCCTTCCCAAAGTCTGTCAAACATGATGAATTCCCAACATCCTATGTCCTTTATGGGGAATCAGCCAATGATGCCTCCACAGATGCAAAATCCTTACGTTGTTCAGGGCCATGGTTTCTACCAGAATCCAGGCCAGCAGCCAAACTTTTCCTGGCAACCTGGTGCCAGTCAAACTCTAGGACCCTTTTTCCCAGGATATCAGTAGCAACCCAAACTACCCTTCATGGCAACGTTACACTTGCCTGATTTGACAAGGTTGTTAAATGATCCTATTTTTCAAGATCCACATTGGCCTCCTATGCCAACGAAGTTGCCTTCATACATTCCAAAGTTCGAGGCCAAGCCTAATGAATATCCAGGTGATCACATGACTACCTTCCATATTTTGTGTTCATCTAACTCATTGAAAGATGACTCCATACAGTTGCGATTGTTTCAATGCACTCTTATCGGGAGTGCCGCGAAATTGTACATCGCGATCGATCGCTCAAGATACTCTTCTTTTGGCGAACTGACGATGGCCTTCCTTAACCATTTCCAGTTACGTGTGAGATACGACGCTGGCACAGAGCTGCTGGCCAATTTCGAATAGACAACAACAAACCATATCTTTGATCATATCCGAGAGTGGAGACGTCGGAAGAGTCTAATCAAAGTACCAGTCCCACCAGCATTCCTACTTGAGTGGTTCCTTAAGTCTTTAGTTCCACAATTATCCAAAGACATCGCAACTTTAGAAGTTTTCTCTGAAGAAGATGCCATCATGAGGGCTCAATAGTTTGAGCTCATCTATTCTCAGTCCGGTTTATTGTACAACATCCTACCGGATGCACCACGATTGATACTGGATAAAACTAGACAGAGAGTTGGACCACATGCTGACGGTATCGTTGGTTCAGAAAAAACCAAGCCCGCTGAGAAATTGACAAAACAATTGCAACAGTTATCTATACAACACTCAGCGGCTAGCCATACTACTGCTTTGGTTTCTCCTCCTACCCAAACGTCGAATGTACACTCCGTACAGTCGACTAACCCCAAGGCCACCCAGCAGCCTGAAGGGAAGAAACAACAACGCAAGAACGGTAAGGGGATAAAAAACCCACTGATAATGCTAGCGAGGGCACCACGGAAAAACAGAAGGTGAGGTATCCGTGCAACTTGTGTGCAGAAGACCACCCGACCCATCTATGTCCTCGACTTGTAGAGGCCCAAAAGTTTCTCACATAGCAACAACAAGCCATGTTGACTAATCCCTTTCAGCATGGGCAAAATTTAACTCAAGCCTCTACAAGTGTTGAAGGGGGCAGCCAAGAAACCTGCCCTCCCCCAAACAATTCCTCATCCGCGAATGTATATCTGGTTAGGGGTGATTCTTTAATCACGACTAGAGCGCATGACTATAGTAAACCAAGCGCCTCTGAGAAGGGTAAAGAAGCTGAGATCCCATCTCTTCCTCTACATATTGAGAATATGTTGGGTGAAACAATGAAACGCATTCCAAAGGGTGCATTTAAGAAAGCTTCTCACAACCCAAATGAAAGGGCCGCCTAGAATTACTCTGTGGTGGAATATTTATCACAAACCCCTTGTTCGATGTCCGCTTTGGAGGTCCTCCAAAGCTGCCCTGCTTAGAGGAAATCCTTGTTAACTTCTTTAGGCTCTACTGAGACTTGTAACCCGGGTACCATCATGTTAGATACGACCAACTTAAAACCTCGTCTTCCTTACCATGTCGCGTTTCAGATAGTAGTGGCTCATCCCACGAAAACTTTTACATGGAATATCTTCCGCACAGTGGTTGACGAGGGAGCTTCGACTTGCATTATGTCGTTAGCATGTTGGAAGGCTATTGGCCAGCCCGCTTTGTCTCCATCACCTACTCTCCTCACTGCGTTCGACGGTCGTTCTTTCCGACCACATGGCATCGTTCCTTCTTTCCCTGTGCAGTTAGGGGGGGAGACCGTGTGTATTGAAGTAGAGGTAGTCGACGCTCCCCTCGACTATAAACTCTTGTTAGGTCGGAGTTGGACGTATGCTATGCAAGTTGTGGTTGCTATAGTTTTCCACGTCTTGTTGTTTCCACATGAAGGTCGGATAGTGACCATCGATCAATTGTCCTTCTCTAGACCTGACCCAACTTTGGGGGCATCCACGGTTCCCATGATTGATAATCCTCAGCCCGGTGTCGTTAATGTAGGAGTTGGTTTGTGCCCATCCTTGATGGGTAACTTTGATTACCCACCTCCTCATAACGTTGTCAATTTGTGACCATCCTTGATGGGTACCTTTGATTACCCACCTCCTCATAACGTTTTCAAGTTTGTGCCCATCTGAGATTTTTCATGTCTCGTCGCTCCCCACGACTTACTTTGCGGATCTTCCTTCCCCATCAGCCACTATGGATGAGACAGGGCACTCTGGCATGTCCATGCCCTTGTTGGCTGCTGAAGTAGCGTACTCTTTAGTCCAGCAAGCTTCAGCTAACCCTGATCTGACTCCCGCACAAGAGTTGGATCCACTGCCAGAGCCTATTTGGGCTCAGGTTTCTCTCGCTACCACCGATTCGTTAGACTTAGTCTTGCCTTCTGACAAATTAGTAATCGAATCAATGACTAGTCCGGACAAACCTTGGGACGATCTTCATCACAGATCATATTTCCTCCCAGAGTTATACCGAATCGAGGCAAGAGAATTCACTATCACCATGATGGGAGATCAGTTGTTTCCTATTAACCTCTTAGCTACATAGAAAATTTATGCTGAGGGGAATATGGCGACTATCACTGAAACTATACCTATTGATATCTCCTAAAACCCTAGTGTCATGGAGAATGTATTCGTCAAAGCGGATTGTTCACCCGAAGAGATTCAAATTTACACGAATCTTTTCACAGAATTCCGCGACGTTTTCGCCTGGTCTTATGAGGAAATGCCAGGTATTGATCCAAAAATAGTTGAACATGAAATCACGACATATCCTGATGCCAAACCTGTTCGAAAAAAAATTCATCCAGTCAATCCTAAGAAAGCAACAGCTATTAAGCTTGAGGTTGACAAATTGCTCAACGCAGGTTTTATTTATCCTATTCATTTGACTCAATGGGTGTCAAACCCCGTGCCGGTCGATAAAAAACAAGGCACGATTCGTGTATGTACCGATTTCCATGATTTGAACAAGGCATGTCCAAAAGATAATTATTCAACCCCATTCATTGACCAGATCACTGATTTATGTGTCGGTTGTGAATCCTTTTCGTTCATGGATGGTTTTTCAGGATATAATCAAATTCAAATCAAACCTGAAGACCAACACAAAACGAAATTCATTTGTCCGTGGGGTACGTTCGCCTATCGTAATATGCCTTTTGGACTTAAAAATGCGGGAGCCAATTTCCAGTGGGCCATGTCTTTTGCGTTTCACGACCTCAAGCATATAGTCGAGGCCTATCTAGATGATTTAGCATCATGCTCTCGCAAGCGAAAGGATCATCCTACACACCTCAGACTAATCTTCAAACGCTGTCGCTACTTCAGGATTCGCTTGAATCCCAACAAGTTCAGTTTTTGCATCATGTTAGGGCGTTTGTTAGGTTTCATCGTATCAACAACAGGGATCATGGTGGATCCTCTTAAGGTGGAGGCAATAATCCAGTTGCCTCCCCCACGCACAATATTACAACTTCAAAGTCTTCAAGGCAAGGAAAACTTCTTACGACGCTTCATTGCCAACTATGCCGAAATCACCAAGGGATTTATGCATTTACTGAAGAAAGATGTTCATTTTTTTTGGGACGAGGCCACTCAACGCTCATTCGATGCATTAAAACACGCCCTCACAACCGCACCTCTGCTATGACCACCTAATTATAACAAGCATTTCCTATTATATTTGGCTGCCGCAGAGTCAACCATAGGCATGGTTTTAGTTCAGGAGGATGATTCATTTTCAGAATACGTGAACTATTACCTGAGTCGAGGCCTCGTAGGACCAGAACTTAATTATTCCCATCTCGAAAAACTTGCGTTGGCAGCAGTTCATGCTGTTCAACGGTTCCGTCACTATGTTCTGTTTCGCAAGACCACCGTCATTGCTATCGTTAATCCATTCGAGTACATGTTGACACGATGAGTTATCAATGGGAAAATCAGTAGATGGATGGTAATCCTCCAAGAATTTGACTTAGACTTCGTTTCAGCAAAGTCCAATATTTCATTGGTCTTCGCAGAACTTATTTCGGAACTTCCGGTTGAGTCAGGTGACGTTGTGCCTGAGGAATCGCCTATCCGGGGGGATATGTTTTTGATTGAATATTCAGACCCCTGGTACGGAGATCTACTAATCTATATCCAGACTTTGAAGTGCCCCACCTCTGCCTCTCGTGATGAGCGTCGGCGGTGTTAGCGTCAGAAGTCACTCCTGGATTGCAGCAGGAGCAGAGCCCGACACCCATCAGTTTAATGTCATGGTTTGTTTATAAAATGGATGATCAAATGGAGGTAAACTCAGGACAACATCGTTTTAACTCTGAAACTAGGCCAGGCATGTATGGGTGAGTGAGGTCTTAGATAAACTTCAAATAGTGAGTTGTAATAAGGGTGAGTAGGGGGAAGACTTGCATAATAAGAGTGAAGGGGTCTGTTATAAACATCTGATTTCTAACAGACTGTGAGAGGAAGCATCTAAAGGCAATATCTTCTTACATCTAAATGCAGGAAACCAAGGAATACAATAATGCAACGATAAATCCTTTATCATAGTATAATTACAACAACTCATGTGAATCAGTCGATCATGAGCTCTCTGGTATAAGACGAAAACATAGACGGAGCAGGAAAGTTGTTTGTCATAAAACAAGAAGTCTCAAACACAGATGCATAACCATAGAACTAGAAAGATCATTAAAACTTTACAGTCGGGAGATTTTCTCTACCATCGATAGATACAAAAATGGTGAAAACGCCTTCATATACTCAAAACAACATCAGCAACAGAATAGAGACGTTGCATTAAAATCTTTGCATCTGCATGGCCTCTGACAAAGTGCACCTGCAATCTCTGAATGATCATGCAACTTATGGAAGACGCAATGGAACTCCTGACAGTTCCATAGGCGAATCGACGTGCCTTTAATTCGTCACCGAACTTTCCCATTATGGCGGAGGTGATGTCGAACCACCACCAACCACTTCAATAATTGCTTCATTGGGATTGAGGATGTCACGACCAACTCGACACTTTTGGGACGTGGAAGACCCTTCACGCTGCCACCTGGATTAGTTGAATGGCCTGATGAATAGACGTGGAGGCCAGCGCGAAGGATGGGGCGCATAACGGGAGTGGTGGTGCCAACACTGTGAGGGTAAGATATGAAGTGATGAGGAGTGAGAGAGGTTACAGGGGAAGACATATGGCGGAAGGAAATAAGCGGATGGGGCAAGGAATGAGATATAATGGGCACACTTTTAGTAGGAGGCTGACGTGGAAGGGAGCGTGACACATGGCAAGATGACACGACAAGAAAGGGGGCCCCTCGTTGATTAAAAGCAGAATGAAAGAGGACGTCCGGGTTGTATTTGCACCGTTTATCCGGGCGCTCTTGATTGTATTCGTCGGAGAGATGCACCCTCGATTCTGGAACCCCCCCCCATCCGCTTAAAGGTAGAAAGGAGAGGGGCGTCCAGAATCATCCTGCGCGTCGTTAATCTGGGCGCTTCGATCATAGCCCTTGAAGAGGTGCGCCCTTGATTCTAGACCTCCCCCCCTCCGCTTAAAGGTACAAAATATGGGGGGCTCCAGAATCCAATGTGCGTCGTTGATCCGGGCGCTCTAACCTCTGCCGTCAGGATGTGATTTCCATTTAAACACAGACGCCTTTGCGTCCCAAACTTAGGACAAGTGGGTTTTTAGCCCATTCTTTTGCCTTTTACCCCCTTTACAAGAAATGTCGCTAACATTAGGCTCCATGGGGGATAGATTCATCCCTGTGATGCTCTAAGAACACTTTTGTAGATTCAGTGCCTTATCGTTGGACTATGGAGTCATTTATTAATATGAAAACAAAAACAATATTTACAAAAACAAAAGAGCCGACTGCGGCTCATAAAAAACATTTTTTCAAGAAATGCCCATTTACTGGGCCACCAAAAACTTATTTTCCTTCTAGATGCTGCAACCTATACGTGTTGTTTGAAAATACTTCAAGGATCTTGAAAGGCCCAAACCAGAGGGCATCAAACTTGTTGTGCTTGCCTCTGTCCTGCCTGGGTGCATCCCTTTTGAGCACCAAATCACCCTGCTCGAATCCTTTCTTTCTGCCCTTCCTTTCAAAAGCCTGCTTGATCTTATGCTGATGATTGTAGGCCCTTTTCATGACCTTCTCTCTGATCTGCTGCACTTCCACCATCTGATGAATCCTTCTGACCATATTGTCAAGCTCTCCTTCAAGGTTCTGGAGAAATTTTGCCACAAATAAGGTGCGTTGAGTGGGGAAAACGGCCTCTGTTTCGTAAACAGGTTGGAAGGGTGAGATGCACAAGGACTTCTTTGTTGTCACCCGATCAACCCATAGAGAAAATTTGAGCTTTGAATCCCTGGACCTTTTATTGTCTTCTAGTAATTTCTTAATGAGCTTGATCCGGCTTTTATTGGAAGAGTATGCCAGTCTGTTCCCTTGAGGATAATAGGGAGTAGAGTGAATCATCGAAATCTTAAATTGTTCGCAGAACTTGACCAGAGGATCAGACCTAAAGGGGCTGACGTTATTAGTGAAAATCTTGTCAGGGTAGCCAAATCTGGCTATGATATCCTCCAGGAAGCTAATAATTACTTTGTGAGAAGTGCTCTTGGTGGGGACAACTTCTATCCATTTGGTGAAATAGTCTGTTGCAGTCAGGATCCATTTGTGTTGGTCACTTGAAGGGGGATGAATTTCTCCAATAAAGTCCAATCCCACTGTTGAAAGGGTGTTGAAACTACTACAGGCTTTAATGGCAAAGATTTGAGCTGCTTCTTTCCTGAGAACTTATGGTATTTGATGCAAGCTCTGATTTCTCTGCAGACATCAGGGAATAAAGTGGGCCAGTAATACCTAGCTCAGAGGATCTTATGGGCTGTGGTATTCCAGAAATGATGACCCCCACAAAGGCCACTGTGGAAATCAAATGCAACCTGTTGGGCCTCTTGTGGGTCCAGACACCTTAAAAATACCCCCAAAGGTTCCTTCCAGTACAAGGTTTGGTCAATGAGGCAATATCTGACCGTCTTGAGCTTTAAAGCTCTCACCTTGCTCTTTTCCATTCCATCAGGAGGTCTCAATTCTTGCAGAAAATACAAGATATCCTTATACCAGGCACATGCTGCTAGTGATACGGCACCCTGGAAATGATCGTTGGATGACTCAGCTTGCTCATTGATGAATTTAATCCCCAAAGCTTTGCGATTGGACTCAGCCAACAACCTGGCTAAACCCTGCCCTTTTATCAACTTGGTGGGCTTAATCTCTAGATCAAACTCTAGGATCTTGGCGATCCACTTACCTCTTCTTTCGTCTATGTCAGGCTGTATAAGAATGTCCTTCGCAGAGGTTGAAGGAACATATGCAGTGACCCTTGAGTGTAAGACATAAACTCTGAAATATTTGAGAGCTTTTACTAAGGCATAGGCTTGCTTCTCTATGATCTCATATCGGATTTCTGCATCTCTCAATGCCTTTTTGTAGAACGCAATAGGTTTCTCTCTCCCTTGATCGTTTTTCTGCAACAAGACTGTTGCTACTGTATCACAAGAAGCAAAAGAAAAAATCAGGAAATCTTTAGAATAATCAAGGTTGATTAACACAGGTGCCTCAGTCAACGCCTTCTTTATTTGGACAAAAGATTCCCTGGGATCAGTAGTCCACTTCACTTCATTTCCCTTCCTGAGCATGGCTGTGATGTGTTTCACCAATTCAACAAAATTAGAAACAAATATCCTCCGAAAATTTATCTTCCCCAAAAAGGTCTGAACTTCCTTTTTAGATCTGGGAAGTGACAGGGTCTGAAGTGCTGCTACCCTACTAGGGTCAATCCTTACTCCCTCTACTGACACTATATGGCCTAATAGCTTCCCTTCTTTCATAGAAAACAAATATTTCTTGGGGTTTAAAGATAGGCCAAACCTTCGACACTTCAGGAACACTTTCTTCAAGTGGCAGCAGTGCTCCTTGTCTGTCCTGGAGAAAACCGTGATGTCATCCAGATAAATTACCACAAACTGGTCCTTTTCCCCAATGAAGGTTATTTCCATGGCTCGTTGAAATGTTTCCCCTACATTCATCAATCCAAAAGGCATTTTTGCATACATGAATGTGCCCCAAGGAGTGGTGAAAGCCATTTTTTCCCTGTCCTCATGCATGACTGATATCTGATTGTAGCCAGAAAATCCATCAATCATAGATATTCTACATGCACCAGTGACCTTCTACAATATGTGTTCCATGTTGGGTAGGGGATAATTGTCCTTCCTGGAGCTCCTGTTCAGGTTCCTGAAATCAACACAGAGTCTAATTTCCTTGCTTTTCTTTCTTACCAGAACCAAATTGGCCACCCAATCGGAATATCTCAAGGGGACAATGATTTGGGCATCTAGAAGCTTCTTCACTTCTTTCTCCATGACAGGAAGCAACATGGGATTTATCTGTCTTAGCTTCTTCTTGAATGGATTAGCCTATTCTTTCAGTGGGATTTTGTGCTCAATGACAGATGTGTCATATCTCTTGAGGTCTTCGTAGGTCCATGCAAACACATCAGCAAACTCCTTCAACAACTCAGTATATTCGGCCCTCTGCTCCTTATTCAAACTCCTTGACAACTTGACAAACTTAGGCTCCTCTGGAGTGCCTATGTTTCATTCAGCTGTGTCAACATCATCACCTGAAACTCTACCCTTTACTGCCACATCATTCCCATCGAACAACCTTTCTAATGGGATTAGTCCTTTCAGAATGTAATTTCTCGGTAGTTGAATAATCTGGTGGTTAGAAATTTTATTCAAAAACTCCCCAGGGTGATGGTCACCTTCCACGTCAGGATCCTCATCTATGTGCAACGCAAAAAAGTCATCAACGGATTGGAGAAATTTCTCGATTTCCAGATCATCTTCAAATACCTTCCAATGCTTGACATTGTCTGGTACAGAGGGTCTATATTTTATTTCAACATCAGGTTTGACCATAGGCGGAAGGGGAAATTCGAGCAAACTAGCTGAGACAGCTAAAGAATCGGCTGAAGTATTTTCTTCCCTCGGAATGAAAGAAATGTTAAAATACAAGAAGAAATTATCAACTAGGTCCCATACCTCATTTCTATAATTCCTGAGCCGAGGGTTTTTAGCACGATAGGCATTTTTGACCTGCTGGATAATCAACTCGGCATCTCCAAATATTGTTATCTCTTTAATTTCCATTTCCTTTGTAGCCCTCATACCCAGAACAAGAGCTTCATACTCTGCCATGTTGTTGGTGGTGTCAAATTCCAGCTTATATGACAGGGCTACAGTCTCCTGGGATGGTGACACAAAAAACACTCCAACACCAGCGCCTTCTCGAGAATAGGCCCCATCAAAAAAAAAATTCCAAATTGGGGTGATGGAGGGAGGAAATTCATGGGAAACAATGGGTTGCTTTCTGAGTTCCAGAGGAGGCTCGGGGGCGTGGGTGAGATGTAGTAAACTGGAGCCTAAATCAGTGTCCAAGGCAAAGATGGGATGATTGGTAGGGTTGGCTTCATCGCTGATTATGTAGGCCAGTTGGGTTTCCCTCTATAGTCTTCTATGATCACTTCCAAACACTGGGATAGTGACATATGTGAGTTCCATCTGTAGGGTTCCCCCCAGTCTCTTAATCCAATATCTCGACAATAGAATACCGAACTTGGGGGGGACATTAGCCACTACAATATCCATGACCACACTTTTCATGGGCAGTTGAAACAAGGTCACAACCAGGTCCTTAATAACCCCAAGACACTGAACTCTCCTGGAGTCAAAGGAGTAGAGGTCATGATAATCTCGGGTGACTTCTATCCCTAACTCTTCCATGACAGTTTTAGGCATGAGGTTGTGAGAAGCCCCTGAATCCATCAAGCAGTTGTGCAGTACTTTATCATGTATGTTCAGGGATGTGTAGAAAGGGGGGGATGAGTCATCTATATCCTCTACCATGGGGCCTAGGTCAACTGCTAGCCTTTCATCTTGGAGGTTTATGGAGTCTATGGGAATGCATGAGGCTTCAGACTGTAAAATCTCAGAAAAGAATTTTTTGAATCCTTCATGTTTGATTAGCTCAGTGAGGGGCATAGGGCTTCTGATCTTTTGAATCTTATGCTCGACATTAAAAGAAGAAGTAAACTTTGGAATTTCTCTTATTTCAGAGACATGATTGTGGACAATGGAAGAGAGGGGTTGAGCCTTCTTACCTCTGTGACTGTCTACTACTTCATTAGCAGGTTTCTCTGTTCTAGTGGACTGCTCGGGAATATCAGGTGCTGCTATCTTTTTATCGGACCTCAAGTTATACCTGCCTCGGCCGCCGCTAGCCGTTTCTTCCTTGCTCAATTCATTTAGCTGAATATCCATGAGAGACTCCTCATAATATTCTTGAGTGAGATGAGGGAAAGGAGGAGTGTCTCCTAAGCAGTGGATTTCAGGATCACGCTCACATGTTTTTGTTTCTTCCTCATCGGCTACCAAATTGTTCTGGAAAGTGGGTTGAACTCTCTGATCCTCTTTGTCTCTTCCCTTCTCTCTGTGCATAGTTGGGGGAGAAATATTATTTGGCCTTCTGAAACCCCCTTTGATTTCGGTGCTCTATTGGCCCTTGTACATTTTCTTCCTTTCCACCTTCAGTCTCTCCATCTCTTCAGACAAAAACTTCATCATCTGGGTCAGTTCATCCACTTGAGTGTGGGGCAACGATGGGCCAGAAGTTGAGGGTTCAGACCTTCCCTTTCTTCTGTCTGTGTCAGCCTTGTTCCTTAGTCTGTTAGCCGCTAATATGTTGGATTCTACTTCTATGGACGCATCTTGCATTTGAGCTAAGGAGGTGGCTCTTCTTTCTCTCAATAATAGGAAGAAATCAGGGTCAAATGCACCAGCATAGGAAATTTGGGCAGAGGCTTCTGAGGGATTTATCTCTGCAGGGATCCTGTTATACATCTTATTGAATCTTTTGGAGAAGTCAGAGATAGAATCTCCTTCCATTTTCTTCAGAGAGACAAACTCTGTCATATAATACATGAAATCCTTCCTATCTCCCCACTGCCTCAGGAAAACACTATCCAGGGCTTCAATTCCAACAATAGATCCGGGGGCCAGTCCTCTAAACCACTTCCTCACCTCGCCATCCAGGATCTGGACGAAGAATCTCATACAAACATCTTCATTTTCAATGTTTAGGTTGTCTGCATAACTGTAGAAAGCAGCCAAGTGCTCTTCTGCGGTTATGTCCCCTTCTCCAATGAAGTTGGGCATATACTTCAAGTAGTCTCCAGTAGGGAGAGGATGCATGGGATGGGGTAGGATTAAGGGAGCATACCTAGCAGTGACTATGGAATCCATTCTATTCAAAGGGAGATTAGCACCAACCATAGGAATGTTAGGTGGAGGAGAACTTGGAGGAGAAGGAGTTCGTGAAGGGGCTACTAGGAATGAGTCTCGAAGTGGAGTGGGAAACAAGAGAGGATTCAAGGAGAAGGCTAACAAACTCAAGTCAGTAGGTGCTCCTCTTTTTGCAAGAGCGGGGAAATATCCTGTAGTCCTGGGTCTACGCTAAGGAACAGCTTCAACAGAGAGGGGAGTGACAAGGATTTCTCCCTCCAATCCCAGACCAGGAGGGGAAAGCTCAGCAGGAACACTCCCAAAATTCAAGAAACGAGAAACCTCTGAAGGAGGTTTATTAAGAAACTGAGGAGGAGAAAAAGGATTTCTCACAGAAGGAGATGGCGGATTACCTATTTCGGCGATGGAAACTTCTTCTGCAGATCTCTTTCCTCTTCTGAGAACCACCTCTGGGTCATCTTTAGGTGTAGCTAGAGGCAGCTGTGGATGAGACCGCGTGTGTCTGCCTCTGAAATCCACAATGATAGACTAGGTTATCCCCAACGGAGTCTTCACAATGGAGTCGCCAGGTGCACAGTAGAAATCTTGATAATTCATAGATCTGATGCACCTTCAGAATCAAAATGATCGTTGTCGTTCCATCCCGGGGAAAATATTCATCTTCGTCCCCGGCAACGGCGCCATAAATGTTAGTGTCGGAAGTCACTCTTGGATTGCAGCAGGAGCAGAGCCCGACACCCATCAGTTTAATGTCATGGGTTTTTTATAAAATGGATGATCAAATGGAGGTAAACTCAGGACAACATCGTTTTAACTTTGAAACTAGGCCAGGCATGTATGGGCGAGTGAGGTCTTAGATAAACTTCAAACAGTGAGTCATAATAAGGGTGAGTAGGGGGAAGACTTGCATAAGAAGAGTGCAGGGGTCTATTATAAACATCCAATTTCTAACAAAATGTGAGAGGAAGCATCTAAAGGCAAGATCTTTTACATCTAAATGCAGGAAACCAGGGAATACAATAATGCAATGGTAAATCCTTTATCATAGCATAATTGCAACAACTCATGCAAATCAGTCGATCATGAGCTCTCTGGTATAAGACGAAAACATAGACGAAGAAGGAAAACTGTTTGTCATAAAACAAGAAGTCTCAAACACAAATGCATAACCATAGAACTAGAAAGATCATTAAAACTTTACAGTCGGGAGCTTTTCTCTACCATTGATAGATACAAAAATGGTGAAAACGCCTTCATATACTCAAAACAACATCAGCGACAGAATCGAGACGTTGCATTAAAAGCTTTGCGTCTGCATGGCCTCTGAAAAACTGCACCTGCAATATCTGAATGATCGTGCAACTTATGGTAGACGCAATGGAACTCCTCACAGTTCCATAGGTGAATTGACGTGCCTTTAATTTTTCACCGAACTTTCCCATTATGGCGGAGGCGATGTCGAACCACCACCAACCACTTCAATAACTACTTCATTGGGATTGAGGATGGCCCGACCAACTCGGCACTTTTGGGACGTGGGAGACCCTTCGCGTTGCCACCTGGATTAGCTGAATGGCCTGATGAATAGACGTGGAGGCCAGTGCGAAGGATGGGGCGCATAATGGGAGTGGTGGCACCAACACGATGAGGGTAATATATGAAGTGATGAGGAGTGAGAGAGGTTACAGGGGAAGACATATGGCGGAAGGAAATAAGCGGATGGGGCAGGGAATGAGATATAATGGGCACACTTTTAGTAGTAGGCTGACGTGGAAGAGAGTGGGACACATGGCAAGATGACACGACAAGAAAGGGGGCCCCTCATTGATTAAACACAGAATGACAGAGAACGTCCGGGTTGTATGTGCGCCATTGATCTGGGCGCTCTTGATTGTAGTCGTCGGAGAGATGCGTCCTCGATTCCAAACCCCCCCCTCCGCTTAAAGGTAGAAAGGCGGGGGGGGGGTCTGGAATCACCCTACGTGCCATTGATCTGGGTGCTTCGATCGTAGTCGTTGAAGAGGTGCGCCCTTGATTCTGGACCCCCCCCCCTCCGCTTAAAGGTAGAAAAGATGGGGGGCTCCAAAATCCAATGTGCGTCGTTGATCCGGGAACTCTAACCTCTGCCGCCAGTATGTGATTTCCATTTAAACACAGATGCCTTTACGTTCCAAACTTAGGACAAGTGGGTTTTTAGCCCATTCTTTCACCTTTTACCCCCTTTACAAGAAATGTCGCTAACAGGCGGATACGCCATTAGGCTAAGAATTATCTCATACTCGATGATACGTTGTATCGGAGAGGTGTAGACTGCATCTTGCGTCAATGTCTCACTCATGAGGAGGTCGTCATAGTGCTCAACAATTGTCATACAGGAGCCTGTGGCGGTCACTTATCTGGGTTGGCAACAGTCCAAAAGATTTTACGAGCAGATTATTTCTGGCCCACACTTATCAAAGATTGTATCGAGTCAGTCAAGAAGTGTCATCCGTGCCAAATCTTCTCTCGAAAGATGAGGGCACATCTAGCTCCTATGTTTCCTGTCATCACAGTTGGTCTCTTCACTAAGTGGGGGATTGATTACACTACATGAAACCCCCCGTCAGCAAGGGGGCACCGCTATATCATTGTAGATGTCGACTACTTCACTAAGTGGGTCGAATCTATGCCAACGTTTAAAGATGATGGAGACACTGCAACTCTCTTCTTATTCAACCATATTATATCACGGTTCGACGTCCTGCGAGTGATCATGGAAGTCACTTTCAGAACCAAATGATGTCCGAGTTAACGTCAAATCTTGGGTTACGGCAAGAAAATTCATCACCTTACTACCCCCAAGCCAATGGGTAGGTGGAAGCTGTAAACAAAACTCTTAAGATGATTGTACAGCGAACTATCAACTCAGCCAAGTCAAACTGGAATTTGATGTTATACTTGACATTATGGGCTTACCGAACATCATTTAAGACTACAACCGATTTCTCACCTTTCCAACTCGTTTATGGGCTGGAGGCAGTATTGCCCATCGAATGTCAAATCCCATCTCTGAAATTGGCAGTACAGTTATTGCTAGACACTTCTCCACTTGAAGAGCGGTTAGTACACCTTGAGCAGCTTGATGAGTAACGTCGCGATGCGTCTCTAGCCAACGAGGCTCATAAACATAAGGTCAAGTGTCAATATGATAGGTCTGTTCATCCTCGAATTTTTTCTGAGAACGACCTTGTCCTAGTCTATGACCAAAACAACGACCCCCTGGGGGAAGGAAAGTTTAAACCCATGTGGTTCGGACCCTTCATTATCAAAGAGGTATTAAAAAAGGGCACTTATAGTTTGGTCGATTTTGAAGGGAATTCTTTGGTAGAGCCTAGAAATGGGCTCTACCTCAAGAAGTATTACTCATAGAAAAGGTCATTGTGGGTAACTTTTTGTAACATATGTATAGTCTTTGTACTATTACTTTTTTACATTTCTTTTAAAAAGTGTTATGGACGTGTCATTGATGTTATCTTTCATCAACATGGCAGATGTCAAGAGAGTCTGAGGTGTTCATTGGGTATGCGGACGGTGCTAGTCGACACACACGGAGGCTTGCCTCCGCAACTTGGGTAATATTTACACCACGGGGTCATTTGTTATCTTCCGGAGGTATATGCTTAGGTGACACCACAAATAATGTTGCCGAGTATAGTGTAGTTATTGAGTTGCTTCGTGATGCATTGTCATTGGGTATCTCTCATCTCTGGGTCTATCTAGATGCTCAAATGGTTGTGTCGTATCTAAACAGAATATACTGGGTTCATGATCCAACTTTACACCGACGACTCCTTAGGGTACGTCTCTTAGAACGCAACTTTGATTATATTACATATTTTCATGTTCCTAGGAGATTAAACCAAATCACAGATACTCTAGCTAATCAAATTTTAGATTGGCATCTTGCCCACATATAAAGATCATGTACATAAACATGTAAACACATTTTTGTACACATAATCCATAAGACACAAAAAGAGATAAGAAAAAAAACCCATATATAAACATCATAAAATCCTCAGAGTACATAGATGGGCGCAAACGCCTCAAAAGTGGGAACAATAACGAGTCACTGGGATTATGCCCTCAAAAAATATATACATATCAGTGCTCGTGGCACATAAAAAGTCTAAAAGTATGTTCAGGGCCTATGGGCCCTGTTATAATCATGTACAACTTCGGATAAATGCCTAAACAATCGGACCCATGTCTGAGGTTCCCCCACGACATCAGTCTGCATGGATGGCGGCAGGTCCTCTATCTCTACCATCGGGACTGTGCGAGTGAGCGCAGTAAAGTTCTGCTCAATTCGCCTCAGGACCCTCTCGGCCTCTCCTGCTGGGAGGTTCCCTGCTACTGCTGCTCCTCCAGCAGCGGCAGCTACGGCCTCTGGCCATGGGAGACACCTGTTCCATGCATAGTCGGTAGGTCGCACGGGTCCCACATCTGCATGCAATAAATGTTCACCCATCAAAAACTCTGGTATACAAAAACATGATATATATATCAAAAAGACATAAAAATTACATATGCAAACAAAAAAATACAGGTGGAGACTTACCCATATCCCCTCGCTCCTCACCGGGAGGCACTAGTATCTCTAGATCTCTAGAGAAGTTGATCCCCGCATATGGGTAGTCCTCTATAGTCGGGATCTGTCATGATAGCAAAGAAAAAAAGTCGTCATTGAAGGCCTCCACGGTCCTTCCACCACCCTGTCGGGGCCGTAACACTTCTCATCTGCATACTGCGGGGAAAGTGGCTAGATGTCCTCGTACTGTCAGCCGAGGACTGAAGCACGAAACTCTCTCGAAAAAGAATGAACATAGGATGGTCCCAAACATGAAGTTCCTATGTGTCCGTTGTAGGCAATTTTTCAATTGCCTCTTCATGCACTCCAACAGTGTGGTACTCCAATCAAAAATTTGTGCATTCATGCACTGGATCACACAGTTCATCTGTGCGTGCGAAGCCTGATGCATGGCTACTGAGACGGTAATCCGCCCAATGAGCAAAAAATAGTCTGTAGGGCGAGGCTGGTAATCCTGCTAACTGGTACCGAGGAACCTCTATGATCGGTCCCAGCCTCACAGTACTCATCTATCAGCTCCGAGACCTTTCTCGGCCCCGCAGGAAAAGTCTGCAAGTTGACTGGTTCCCCTCTCTTTGAGAGGCCAGTCAGAAAGTAAATATCTTCGGTGGTGGGCACCAAGGACTTCCCCTCTAGCATGAAGGCCTTTGCATCAAGGTGCCAGTAATCAAGCAAGGCATTCAGTATCCTTGGTTGCGTGTGCATGAATGAACATAAAAGGAATTTTACCAACCCACACTGCGTCAGCACGGCCACAACATTCGGATCTGCAGCCACTAACTCATTGGAGGCCTCGTTCTCCCTTTCCCTCCACTGGACATACATCCTGCCAACACAACAAGGAAAAGGAGGGTCAATACATGTTTCCATTTTCTTTTTCATCACGCAGGGGGGGTATACGCGACCTGTAGAGGTGACAGTCGCGGGTACCCGCGGGTTGTCCCTGGACAACCTGCATTTACCTAGGGCCGACCTTTTTAAGGTCGACGCTCACCCCCAAAAATAAATTAAATGCTAAAAGGAAGTATTGAATAGCTAGATAAGGGAGTTTGTACTTACTTGGTCCAAGCAGAATTCTGTTTCGTCCACTGTAGCTCCCAGAATCACGATCTTTGGCAAAGGGGGTCTTTTGTCTCCAGAGACAATTTCCAAATCAACAATGGTGATAATGAGTTGTCGGCTTCTATTTATAGACTTTTTGGCCTCTTTTTGTCACTTTTTTGGGCCCCTTTATCACTTTATTTATACCAAACACCATTTAGAGTGATCCAGGAGTTATATGGGAGGGATTTGATCAGGTATTGGGACAATTTTTTTTGAGTTTCGAAAAATAAAAATAAAAAATATATATTGACGGTCCATAAAAAAAAAATATTTTTTCAAAAATCAGCTTGAGCATATAGGTTACGATTCTACCCCAACTTTTGCATCTCGTTGCCTTTTTTCTTATGATATAGGATCGATCCCATCCGGTTGTGACACGGAACCGTCATATCTTCTCTAGAAGTGTCGCAACTTGGTGGTAGAGCTTACCAAAACATGGATGCCCTAGGTAGGT
>JZKD02S0961133.1:693803-708245 GCA_000966675.3 Picea glauca
AGCCCTTTTCAGACCCTCTAAACATGAAAAGATTGTCGAGCGATCTTGTGACCTTTCACGCTCGTTAAACTGAAATTTGAAGTCACGTCTGTCTGGCGGTAGTTTACCCCTTTTTTGGTCCAGACGGCCAACTGTACGGACAAAGGAATACTCTATGGAATTCCCATTCTTTAGAAGAGTATCCTCAGGTATAATTTTATCCCTTTTTCGAGCCTGAGGGACTAAATTTACGAAAAAGACACCTCCCCAGAGTCCATAGTTAATCTCTTTTCAGACTCCCTAAAATTGAAAAGATTGTTGAGTGACCTTATTATTTCACACTCATTAAAATAGCCTAGAAGAACATTCCTAACGGAGTCCATAGTTAATTTTTTTTCAGACTCCTTAAAAGTGAAAAAATAGCCGAGTGATATTGTCCTTGTCACACTCGTTAAAATGGTTTTGAATTGACGTCTAATCGGTGCTAGTTTATTCCCTTTTCGAACCGACTAGACTATTGTCGAAAAAGGTACCCCAATGGAGTTTCCTTTTATGATTTTTTAGACTCTCTAAATATGAAAAACCACCGATCTTCCCTTCTCTGGGCTCGTTAAACTTACATCGAAGGACGTTACCATTGTGTGTTCTATCAACCGCATTTTCATATCTTACCCATCAGCCTTGTAACAGTTTGCTTCTGCGTCTTAACACCTTTGGCTGCTGGAGGATTTTTTCTCGAGTATCATTTCCCTAGAACATCATTCTTGTCCTTGTTCCTTGATCTTGTATGTTTGCGGTACTCGTTCCTCTATTGTAACGTAATATTCCTTTATTCTTTTTCAAAAATTATCAAAAAAAAAAAAAAAAAAATCAAATATACCCCAAAAAGAGGATGGGAAAAGTATTTTCTTTATTGGAAGCATAATGAGTCACCCTTGGATGAAGCACATCTGTCTGTTTGATCATCAGACTATGGGATGTAGTACGACCTTAGGAATAATTTTCTCACTATATAGAGTTGTGTCCTCCACCGTTTGGTTACTCTTCCAGACATATGGAGAGTTTGTGTTGCCTCCTTCTTCGTAGACTTATGATTAACAGATATGCTACCTGAGTCTTATCACTTGTCGTGCTATTATCCAAGGGAATTTTTTCACTGCGCCCGAGTTGGCCCCTCTGCAATATGTCTCTTGTCCACATACCCGGCCATCCAGAACGTCCAATCAAGTCTTTGTTCGAAATCACTGAAGCCTTCAGTCCGATCATCAATATTATCAAGTCCATAACCGACGAGCCGTTGAAGACCTCTGGGTAGTGCAGTCGTACACTCATATTACACTCCTACCCAAGTTTTAGAAGATTTTGAAGTTATTTCTCGAGCTCTGAAGTACAACCATCAGGCCGAATCAGCTTCTAGGAGATGGATACTCTATATGTATATCTTTCTGATTTCGAGATTTTGCTCCGTTGTGTATTATTCGCAGCTACTTTTTATAGTTATTTGACATGGATCTATAGTGTATTTGATTGGTAGCCATGGTTCTATATTATCCCAAGCATGGGTATGCCCGCCTCGGTGAGACATTTGTTATTTTGTAGATGGCACCTCTTGATTCCTGATTCTTGGGCTCACTCATTCAGCATATCAGTACAGATTGGTAAAAGATTGGTAATGTATTTCGGCCATCAGATGCTCTTCTGACCTCACACATTAGGGGGCATCTGTTATAACCCTAAATTGCACCACACATGCTTACCTAGCATCAGGCCAACTCATTTCCCTTCATTGCCAAAACATCTGCTGAGAAACCTCTTTAAAAACCCTCTTGAGTCAAGGTACACGCGCCCTAACCCACTACTGCATGCGTGTGAACGCTAGCAGGCCTACTACAGCCCGTGTTTACCTAACAAAACACAAAAATAGGAAATTTGTCGACAGGACAAAAGGATATGGGTCAGTTAACTGAAACTCCCGACCATGCATGGCTGAGAGTTCGTCCAAAACCCTAGCTCCTTCTAGCCTATAAAAGAAGGGGTAGGGGTACCATTTGGAGGAGGAAAATTATAGCGAAGAAACTCTGCCCATTTCTCGAATATAGTTGTCCCAACCCTTTAGCCTTTCCTCAAGCCTAAGGAGAATTAACGCAAAGCAGTTGGAGGACAAAAGAAGAGGAGGAGCCCAGGATCAGGATCAAGGAGCAGTGGCCGGTCTCGACTTTGATTGTAAGTTGATTCATTTTGAAAATAATAAAAAAATACTTTTCCCGTCCCAATGAATGAGTTATCTATGATTTGTGTAATTTATTATTAATTTCTAACCCTCAAGTAGAAAAGTAGCATGCATGCGTAGTGTTTTGTCTTGATTGCAGGTTAACTTTGGAAGGAGAAGCGCAAGTAAGCGGGCAAAGAACAACGGAGGATCTATACCAAACATCAGTAAAAAGGTTAGTAGTTCCTTTCCATCCATGTATCATGAAAGAGGGGTTTAAGTTTTGGGTGGTAGGTTAAAAAGTCATTTCTTTACGGTCAAAATCTGCATGCAAGTCTGACCCTAGTTTGCTAGTCCGTAGGGTAGTTTTCCCCACAACAATGTTCCACCTGGGAGTATACACCTTCACTATCACATAGTCCATCAGTTGCTTCACCTCCCTCTCAGGGTCTTAGGAATAGGCCAGATCAGGAATTCTCAAAGCTCCGTAGCTGGTACTAGACTCTCTCTAGGAGAAAACCACTTCCCAGCAAACTCTCTCATATGGAGAGAGATTTTCATAGGCCTGACAACCTGCCTCTTCAACCAAGGGACTGACAACCTGCCTCTTCAACCAAGGGACTGACAACCCGCTTCTTCAACCAGTTTCAACTCAATTCTTGCAAGGTGAGGATAACAGCAACAACAATAGCAATTCAGTTAACTCACAGGTGACAGCAGCAACAGGAATTTGGGTATGGACATCCAAAAACGGAAACAGTCCACACTAAGACACAGAACAAATCAGTAAGAAACAGTCGACGACAGCAAGCCACAATTAGTCAAGGAAATGTGTGGCCACAACATCCAACAGTTATTGCACAACACGGCTTAGACATTTACAGGGTGCTAGGACTTCACGGGAGACATAGCTCAGTCCACGGGTTTTCCACTGGTTTCAGGGTGTGTGACCAAGAAACAATGTAGATGAAGACGCAGAGGCAAAATGGGTTCAGATGCCCCAAATCCCAACGAACTCAGGTGAATGATGACAGAATGGGAAGCCAACCCAATAGCACTAGCTTTCCCAACTATAACTACATGTTCCTGGGTTGACACATGTATTCCTACAGTCGCATGCACTCCACTTAGCATACGTTCCTTTTCCAGGAACTTAGGACAACATTTGGTCAATTTGTCTACCTTAGTCTTTTAGGAAATAATAATAAATTGTTATCCCCTTTAGAGGTAATCCCCCTAGCTTAGCCCCTAGGCCAAACACTTAGCCTCCTCCCTTACCTAATCTTTTGGAAGCTTATTCCCCATCACTCTTTCTTCATGTTTGGTCTACACGCAACGATGTTTATATTCTATTAATGATCTCCATAATTACATATACAAAAATCAGGCTCATGGCCTTAATACCTAGGCTCTCTCGCCTAATAAACACATAATCCCATAGCTTATAAACACTTGTCTCACCAGCCTACAAAACATGTTTACAATTCATAAATACAACTGGGGCTCATCCTCGACGATATTACACCCTACCACCTCACTCTATTCACATGGTAAGGTGCATTTCATAACTACCACCATTACTCTGCTTAGCGAAGGGTTCCTAAGTCTATTTCATCATTATTCTCCTTTGGTTCTGTGTCTTTTGCAAAAATGCTCCAGTGCTAACCCTGTAATGTTCAACTCAGTAAGAATGGCCAGAATCTTGTATTTGGGCTTGGCTTGGGAAGGAAGAAAAGGATAGGAGGCATCTACCAGTTGGATGCTACCATGTGCAAGGTACGAAAACTCTCGGTCATTTTATTTTGAACTCTCCGTGATTCTGGAATATCGTAGTATGCACCAGTCACCATATATTCCTCTCTTCTCTACTAGTTCTGACTTTATTGGGTCTGCATTAGAGTCTTATCATTTTGTCAAGTACCCTGCAATGCTTAGGGTTTGTCGTAGCTCCAATTATTTCCATGTATTTGGTCCCAAAATCCTTATACCCTGTGTTAGATATGTTTACCTCTGCGAAAATCTTGTAGGGATTCATGGATTGTATTAATACCCAGAGGGACTGATAATTCCCAATAGCACATGAGTTAGTTTTTCAAAGAAATATAGTTGAACTTACTGTATCTTCAACTTCTCATACTGCGTGATTAAAACACTATTCCACTCGATAGAGGTTACATCCCTTGCTTGAGTCTTTCAGGGAGTTTAAATATTTGATACATTTTCTTATTTGTCTGTAAGTAGTCATGGGTTCACTTCAATCTGTATTTTCAATAGTGAATCTAGATTTCTTCTGTGTGATCGAAAAAAATAAGGGAGATAACCTCCATACTCTGTCTAGATCTTTCTTTTTGCAAGATCGTCCCCTGCGATAAGGAAGTGGTTTCATTCTATGTGTATTGCGTATTTTACTTGCAACGTGGGTGTTTTCGATTTCGATCCTTTTTTATTTTTTATATAGAAAAATCGTAGGTAAAATAGTTTTGTGTCTATGTCTGAAATTCCAAACCATCGACTCTTAATTTCTCAGAGTATACATCTTGGGTCTTACTATGATTTAATTTGTTTCAAAGATGCACGACGTATATTTGTAAAAATGTCCACTTTGTGTGCAAAGAGGTTTCTTACCTAAATATATGCATTTAATAACTGGATTGTAACTTTCCCGTTCATGTTTCACATAATTATATAATGAATGGTTAAGGTCGTAAGACTTCTCTCTGTGTCTACAAATAAATTCCATCTGATTTATACCTCCATTAAACTTATATAATAATTGCCTTAAGTTATGTGTGCTTGAGAGCCGTGTGTAGCTTGTCTGAGTTTTTAATCAGCAATTCGTAACTTTTAACATTTAAGGGAGCAAAGCCCTGCAACTTTGTATGTAGTCTCGAATTGGGAAATTTTATTCCTTTGATGGACACACGACTATACTGTGTGAATCTTTATGATTCTGGTTATGAAAATCTTAGGTATTTAGAAATGTTCTACTTGATTATTTACATTTGGAATACTTTGTTAATTCTTTTGATTACCAAATTAATGATGGGGCCATATTTCCTTGCAAGGGTACCCATCAACCATTTATGGGTCCACTCCTCCCCTTCGGACTGTGGACAATCCATTCCTTCAACGTCAGTGGGAATCACATTTAGGCCAGACAAAGATAAGTATTAATCAATGTTGAATCTTCAATATTCTAATTTCGTTTGATTTGCTTAACATTGTTTACTAATCCTACCATTTTTCCTTTGCAGTATTTAATCGTTCCAAGGAAAAGGATTCACGAGATCGCCTCACTCGAAAGGTATTCAAGTTTCAAATCTCGGTGTTTGATTTACTTCTCAGGTTCTATTTATTAGGGGTACAGGGTTCCACCCTAGGGCACTCTATTATGATCACTTCTGAACCAGGGTTCCATAGATAAATTGGTTAATGGTATTTTAATCCCTTTAATGGAATAAACAGATTGAAAAAGGGAAACCTATATTGTATATGATTCCATGATTAACAGTTATGATAGCATGTGTTACGTAGAATTTTAAAAACTTTGTTAAGTATTGAACAACCCCTGTAATAGGTAGCATGCATTATATACCACTGAAATTTTCTTATGGGTTTGTTGTAATGTAAAAAGGACTGTAATTCTCTACACCTTTGATATAGACTAATCAATGGAAATTACTTGAAATCTCATGTGATTCAAGAAGTCGATAAAATCTTTTTTTGTAAGAGTACATTAGATGTTTATGCAGCTCTGTGTATCTAAACATGCAGCAATATATATATATATATATATATATATATATGGTATAGGTTATTATTAACATAGAGATACTTTGGTTTTATTTAGATTGAATGCATTCCTTTGTATATATGTTTATTCAGATACCTATAAAAAGAAACATGCATAGACACTTCTTGTAGGTCTGTACTTAAGGTTATCCAACCTGTAGCAATATTTAATAAATTTGTATGCCTGCTTATACCTAAATCCACATTCATATTTCTACCAATATATTCCCAATATCAAACAACAAATCGAATTTATATTTGCTTTACTATTTTTGTTCAGAGAATGTATCAGGGATGATTTTAAGGATGGAAATTTATTTTAAAATGTAGAAACCTTGGCGAATATTACTAATCCTTCATATGCCAACTATAAATGTTTGGCGATATTTTTGTAAAAATATTCAAATTTCTAAGTATTTTATATAGTTTTTATAAAATTTTGGCTATTTTTAAGGTAAAATAATTTTATCCTATAGAATTTGGGCGGACAATTTTTAAAATAGCTAATCTCGTTTTTGAAAAAACCATGGAAAAATAGCCCATGAGCAAAATTTAGCCCCTAAAATCATCCCTAGAATGTATTCACATGAATAAGTAATTAACGCGGATTAATCCCATTTCTATCAGACTAATACACAATAAAATATTCATCAAGAGAATAGGTAGAATAACATATCTGAAATCGAAGCTGGAACACAAATGGAACAACCAAGTTCCATCCAACCGTAGAATAGAACAACCAAAATGCTTACTCTATTCATCCCCTAGCCTGACCATGAGTCCATAAGGGTGAATTCAAATGCTACTCTTTCTCTATAGTCCTCTTTCAAATAATAAATCCCCTTGCCTCACACTCAGAACAGTGTTCATAACATTAAGTGATATCCAATTTCTCCAGCATACTAAGCAACGTCCTGCCTCCTCCCATATGTTGTATATCAAAAAGCATCTTGTGCCTAGGTCTTTTTCCCCTTTGGTAATTTTCGTAGCTTTACAAATCCCTGATTTTTAGGGGCTACTAGTGGCCAAATTACTCATTTACCACTTGTAAAACTCATCCCTAAGGTAGTTCAAGTCTGTTCCCCACTCATGGAGTCATGGTTAGCTGATTTCAACCTGGTTGTTCCATTTTTCCTTCATCAATTAATATAAAAAGATTTGTCTTTTACATGTGTCATAGTCAAAGAGTTGGTTGGGAAAATGAAATCTTTTCCCAATAGTAACAATCATTAATTACAATTAATCAAATTCCAAATTCAGAATTACCATAAATGGAAATAATTTTCCAAATACGAATTTTCCAAAAATGGAAATAAATTCCTAAGTGCATACAAACTTTAATAATTAATTATTTTTGGGGATATTACACCCTGGAGACTTGAGGGACAACATTGATCTTGAAGAGATTGATTTGTAGAGGATTGAGAGGCCAAAGCAATGTGTTGAAGGTTTGAATGCATATTTTCTCTCTGTGCATGAGGTATTGAGAGCAGGTCACGTAGAACTCCATCCGGGTAACGGGATATCGAGAATGACCCTAACCTCACTCCATAATTCCATAGTCATTCCCAAATGATGGAAGGAAAGAACAATTGATACCCCGTAGTTCCATTTCAATGACTATGAACAAAGGGCCTTCAATCCATGAACTCAAGAACACTGATGGGATGAAAATAATAGTGATTTTATGTCTATCAGTTAAAACAAGAAGAGTTTTCTAGTTTCACGCCATTCTTCTCTTTCCATATTTGACTTGTATTTGAATTTTAAGTTTATGAATTGATGGATTACATTCATAGGTGTTTGATAGTTTCAAGATGTATTTTATGAATAGATTTGTTCTTGGAGGAAGAACATAAATAAAAATGCATAAATTTACTTTTGGCATTCCAATATCATTCTCTTCTCATGTATCTATCAATGGTTTTTGGTTTTGCATATCCTTCAATGATGCACAGTGAAGTGGGTTCATGATAGGGAAGTTTTGTTACATATCGCTACTATGTGTTTTGTCCCTTCATATAAATGCAATTTTGGCCAACCAACCAACAAGACTATCAGATAAATATGGAGATCATAACAAATTCATGACAATAAAAGAATATTTTTGAATTTGTGAATGGCATGTGTTTATTTTTCATATCGCTATCATCATATTTGTTCAGACACATGTATCATTGAGCATATCTCTTTGAACATGGCACTCAATGATTCTACTCTACTATTCTATTGTTTAACATCTCTATATATTGCTTACTTTGTTACTAATAATAATGGTCATATAGAGCCACATAAAACAAGAGATTAGATTCTCAATACAAATCCATCTAATGGTTTTGGTTAAACTGATCAAATATCCAAGCAGGTGAGATTAGATTATCAGTATAGACAATAAACACTATGTTACAGAACATTAATAGAATGTTGTGAGTGTGGTTTGTTGAATCCAAAGTATTCACAGTTATCATGTGGGTGTGGTCTGTTGAATTCAAAGTATTCGAAGTTGGAATCAAAGTAACAACACAAACCTACAGAATGATTATAACTTGAAATAAGGTGAGATACCGTGACCTCAATAGAACTGAACTTCTTTCAATACAAGGAAATTTTATTAAAATTTAAGTTCATTGTTTCACTTGACAAAAATGCATAAAGAAAGGAAACAAATTATAAGTTATGGATTTTTCGGCTAAATTTGGCATGACTTACATGTATCGGACCAGGATGAGACTGCACTACATCCCAAAGATAAGTTGTACCAGAATAACCAACATCTATCAAACTATTGTGTTCACGGACCTTGAATGCAATAAAACACCTTCTAAGATCCCATGAGCTATCTGATGGAACCCTATCTAATTATATCCACCCCGTTGCACATAATGATCGATTCCTAGCTCTTAATGCTTAATCATACCCCTAAGTGCTTTAGATCATGGAGGGCTTCTGAATAAGGCCATTGAATATAGTGACTATGTGATCTCTAGGGAGGGAGGATCAAACCCATATAAGTGTGAGTGTGATGCATGGTGACCATGTGGAGTAGTCAACATGCATGTAAACCAAGTGGAATCATCGTTGCAAATTGCATCATAAACCCAAAAAGATTATTAATAATAACATATCCTTGGAAAATGTAAAACTAAAAATATATTAATAATAACATATAGTGGGGGAAAAGTAAATCTATTTACTTTTATATTTAAAACTAAATCCATTTTATATTGTATATTTACTTATAATGCTTGAAACCATATACCTAGACAGTTAATAAATATGAACCATACTATTTCATATATTTCATATATATTATCCGCGTAGTCATTCCAACTTGGATCAATCCAGTGATTACCCGGTAGGACACATGAATAACCTCTTTTGTTGGTCTTACAAAGTAAACAATTGTATTACTAAGGCCAGAATAAATTATTATCATGGTATGTGTTGGTTAACCAATATCTCTTACTCATGCACTATGGCATTAATAAGCTAACTTAGGTGAAATTACTAATCACTCTTATCTAGCGACACAGTAGGATACATACTAAGATAATGAAATACAATTTGGAGTCATTAATTTTATTATAGAAGCAAGCTTGGAGTTGTTACTAATGACTCAACTATAGGTCAGATAATCTCTTGTGATTATATACTCATACCTAACTAGAACTTAGTCCTTGTAAAATAGTGTTATAGTCTTCCATTCCACGTCTATGTATAATATGATGCAGTTATTAATTAAGGGGTATATAGAATTATTAACTTCTATATAGATAAAATTTAACAGACTATTTACTAGCCTAATCAGGAAATTACAAAGCTAGAGTAAGTGGAATACAGAAAATCATGCTTTATCATGTCATGTCTTGAATTTGGATCTATTAATCACATATTCATTGCGTTACATAGTTAGGAACAACTAGACATCATAAACCTTAACTAGTAGTAACTAGTATGTTTACTCACTATGTAGCATGAACCAATCTACACCTTAGAGTTGCTATACATGGTCAAATGTATGATACAGAGCTCTTTATGAATTACTTCAGCCCTTAATTAATATTTCACTTTGCTGTTTTTGTGCATTGACCATTAGACATGTGGTCTGATTATCCTTAAGGTGATATGACTTTCACGCTACTAGCTATAATGACTTGCACGATGTTGTTTTACTCACGAGTATAATCTGTACAATATGCCTTGCAGCTAATTAACCTCGTAATGCATGCCTACGACCTCATTATTAACTTAAATACTCTTTAAGTTGTTTCATGTATGTTCTTGTTATTGATTACTAGGATTAGACTGAATATTGCAGTACCACTATCCCATAATAATAATTAGTACATCCACTTTAGGATTAGATTGTTCTTAAGGTGTTTCATCCACTTTGCATTGTGCAAAGATACATTGTGAAGCACATACATAATACCAAGTTGTGACAAAATCTCAGTTCCTTGATTGCAGGACAACCATCACTACAAAGACACAGAACATGTAAGTATAGATAAGTGAAAAAACTTTCATGAACCATATATAAGACTGAGTACAAATGCTATAGATAACCAAACATGAATACTAATTCCAAACACCAACAAGAAGTAAATATAGATTACAAAAATCCTATTACAAATATATTTCTTCATTTAGTGGCATTCAAAAATTATATTACAAATATTTTTCTTCATTTAGTGGCATTCAGTGGTTAAAGAATATAAGAGACCTATATTCAATGATAAAATTTTGACACATTGATATTCAATGATAAACTCGAACACAATGAAATTCAGCACTTGAAGGATCCATATTCATGGTTGAGAGGTTTTGAATTATATTTCGCCATTGAGATTTTAAGTTGTATCAGGTTTGGTATGGTAGGAAACCAATGATATTATAACTCTGACGAGTTATTATGGTTCTCTTAGGCCTGCAATTATGCATACGGTCTCGTGTGAGACATGGATATGAAATTCAGCACTTGAAGGATCCATATTCATGGCCGAGAGGTTTTGAATTATATTCCGTTATTGGGATTTTAAGTTGTATCAGGTTTGGTATGGGAGGAAACCAATAAGATTATAACCATAACAAGTTATTATGGTTCTCTTAGACCTGCAATTATGCATATGTCTCGTGTTATTTCTTCCTTCTTAACAAGGACTTGTTTCTCAGCAACTACCTTTGTTTGGTTTGAGAAAACAAAGAATAAATATTTAAACTATTAAACATAAGTCCTACATCTACTTAGAGTAGAGGGCACCCCTCCAAATTCCTCCTACGTTTTTCTAAGGTGAAACTCGATGACAAATACTCTTCTATATAATGTTATCTCTATAGAAATTAATAGGGTCCCTCTTAAAAGGAAATTAATTCTATTTATTTAAAAATTAGATAATAAAAAGTATTAAAAAAATGCAAACTTATCTCTTCTATAATTTGGACCATTTTAATCTATGAAATTGTGATGTTGAAATCAAACATCTTGTGAAGGGATTCTTTTGTTAAACAAATTTTAACTCTCTTATTATTAATTAAATCAATTTAAGTCTCTTATTATTAATCTTTTTTGGGTGGGAAACTTAGAACCCATTGAACCACGTTGGCTCATGGTTAGAACCTTTATTTTAAATTTTTTTTAAGGAAGTAAATGGATGTTTGGTATCTTTATTTTATTTTGAAAAATAGATTAATTTATGGTTTAACCTTTTTCCAAAGAGTTACCTACGTATAGGCTAGTTGTAATTGTATTTTTCTCTACAGTGTCCTGAGTAGAAACAATAAATTATAAACTATAAAAAGTAGTGTCCTTAGTAGAAACAATAAATTACAAACTATAAAAAGTAGTGTCGTTAGTAGAAACAATAAATTATAAAATACAAAAAGTAGAATAAGTAAAATAGTAAAGACAGTGATATTTAATATGTAGAATATAAATCTTTGTATTTATAATTTCAAAAAGAGAGCAATGTTCATGAGCCTCTTTGAAGGGGAAACCTCCAATAGAGCAAAGCTCCAATACAATAACAATATATTTGACAAAACATTACATACCCTTCTACCTCTATAAATAGTTTCTCATTAGCAAAACCCCAACGACTTGTGGTCATGTCCTTAATGAGTACCAACCACCTACAAGGAATTATTTAATAAAGAACATTATTTTACATTGATTAACTACCAACTATCTAATGGTTCTTGTTAAAAGAATGTGACCTCATACATTAATTAACCAACTCCTAAGTACCCCGGAGTAGGGAGGTTAGGGTACGGCCCTAACATACCATTCCCATTAAAAATAAGCATTGTACTCAATGATGGAGGTGTGTAAACTATTGTAAAATCATTGTTGGTTCCCAAGTGGCATCTTCAGGTTGTGTATACATCCACTATATCAGGACTTCCTGAATAGTGTGTTGGTGTAGGTGATGCTCTCGTGTAGCCAATACTCTCCATAATTGTAGCCAAATGGAACCTATTAGCACTAAGAATCACCCTCATATTGAAAAGAGGATAATCCCGGTACCCATCAGATTATCTGTAAATGTAAATGAGTGTTTAAAGGTCAAATGGAAAATACTCATAATAATAATGTTTTAACTCAGAAATCTGGGCTAGCATGCACAAGAAAATGAGTTCTTAATTAACTTTAGTCAGTGACTGGGAGTAAAAGTCAATAAAAGGAAGACTTTGGTGAGGGAGGTGTAAAGTTATGTTATTGACATCAGGTATTCAAGCAACCCAAGGAGGAAAAACTCAAACACAAGATCTTCTTGAATTCAAAGTTTAAAGAACATTGAGGAACATCATAGCAGTACTATAATCAAACATTCATCATAATACAACCATAACAATATCATATGGATCATCCAATCATGAAAACTTCAGCATAAGAGGCAACAAGATGAAAAAGTAGAAACTGAGTTATATTAATAAAAAATTCTCAAGTCCAATACATAACCAGAGAACCAGTCTACTTAGTCAAAAATATTACAATAAGGGAGCCCAACTCAACCATTCAAACCTTCTTAATAATTTAGAGTATGTGTTTATAACCAAAAAGGAGAGGCAATAGCTAGAGGTGTGATATGGCCTCCCTTCCCCCTAAGATTCTCTAAAATAGTTATCAATCTAACACATGTGCTAACAGCTATTAAAAAACTGTTACAAAATAGGAACATGTTGGAAACTACTCCAACAAAAATTAAATGACATGTCTCCCTTGTGGCACATTCTTTTCCATTTCCAAGTGTCCTCCAAGGGTTTTATCTTGTCACCATGCTACCACATGTGATCCTCACTGCTCTCCACATCATCAACCATCCAATAGGAGTCATGAATCGGAATCCCTTGATTACAGGTGAAAGTTCATAGCTCCATTCAATAGTGCATTAGGTAGACAGTTCTGTAGCGCCCTTTGCAAAACTATTATGCACACTTCATAGCACCTTCTCCAAAACAGACTTGTAGTTTCTATACTGCTAAACCTTTTGTAGTGACTATGTGAAATTCCGTAGTGCCCCTCCCAAAAATAGCTTCTGTGGATTCGGTATTGTCATCTATCAACTTGTTCATGTGGATTCGGTATCGTCATTTATGAGTTCAACCAGGAGATTTTGTAGCGTTCTGCAGAAACGGTAGCGCCACTATGTAATTCAATTAGGAAATTTCATAGCATATTAGGAAGAAAAATTACATAACATGTTATATATAGACTATTCTGCAGTGCCATGGTGCTATAGAATGTTTGTGTTCTTTCTGTGTGATGAGACCAATCCTTCAAGAGCACAAAAACTTAGTTGATGGGTTAAGAGCCTATAGATGCCTGTATAGGTGGAAAAAAAATATACTTTCTTTATCACTTTACTCTTGAAAAAAGAGACCACCCACAAAAATGGATCTTATATCCCCCAACTATTTTATCAACCTAGCACTCCTCCTTGTTGCAGGAGAGCTTCCTTCTATCATAGAAGAATGTTTTTATTTTGCAGGGATAGTCTTCTTGACTGCAGGTGTTCTCTTCTTCACTATTGGCTCCTCTCTTTCAATGGCAGCTTCTACCAGAACATTCAATTTCCTCTGGGCCAATTCATCCTTGAAGCGTTGCAATTGTTCCTTGAGTTTTCTATTTTGAGACTGAAAGCCTCTGTTTTTCCTGTAGAGGTTCTTAAGTTGCTTATGGAGAGGCATGGCTCTTCTTGCTGCAAATATTTCCATATCAAGGGTGTTACTGTACATATCCATAATATCATTCATATTGATTCTCTCAGATAAAATTTCTTCTTTCAAACGAGCAACCTCCTTCCTAGCCTCCCTGGGCTACCTAATTAATATTTTGAAAGTGTGATTACTAGGTGGAGTGTTGATGTTGATAACCTCAACAGGTTTATCTATGGCTTCACCTTTATATTTTTTTTGCACAGGGGCTCTTTCTATCAACCCAATAGGCTTCTCAATGCCTTTAC